>JACXSJ010003427.1:0-24266 GCA_014851325.1 Pentalonia nigronervosa | reverse complement strand
ATAAATATAAATGATAAAATTCTCATTTAAAGTGTTTGTTTATTTATTAATTATTAATTAACTATTAAGTATTGAATATTTATTTAAATTATGTAAAAAGGTGTGTAGATAGTACATAACATTATATTATAAATTAGTAGTACCTATTATTATTATTTATTACTACTGAAAGAAGTGAACTGAAGAATGGCCAATGGGTTTCATGGCGCTCAACCTGTTTAAAACAACTATCTTTTTTTTTATCTAGATAAAAAATTTTAATATTTTATCTTTATCTAGATAATTAATTTGTGATTCATCTTTTATCTTCATCTAGATACATTTTCTGTCAATTATCTTTTATCTTTATCTAGATATTTAAAAATATATCTTTATACAACACTGTCAATAGGGGTGCGACATTTTCGCGACCGTAGTAAGATTTTTGAATTTCGGCATATGCGTGGTATAATGTAGCCATCCTGTTCTTATTAAAGACCTTTTGGAAATCTTCGCAAGGGAATACATCGGAATTAAAATAGACCTTCAAGTTTTTGGTTTTGTAATGATCAAAATACGACATTGCTTTACTCGCACTATTTTTCCTATCGGTCTGAAAACCGATTATAACATATCGTGGTTTTTCTAATTTGTTGGAAGTTTTTACTTTCCACGAGTGCGTTGTATTTTGCGGTAAACAAGGATATTCGAACAACTCCCAAGATATAAATGCGCATGTTAGAGGTTTCTGATTGCTTATTACTTTCAACAGCCGTATTTTTTCTTTATCGCTGACCTTGACTATAGGCATTCTCCAAAATATTTTCGTGATATTTATTTTAACGTCTTTTAGCTTGGGTGCTTCTACGACAACTTCATTGTTTTTATACTACTTCAACGCATTTATATCTATCGACGCTCTATTTAATATCAATTGTTGATTACAGTTGATTAAAATACTTTTATAATCTTCGTAAAAACCGAACAAATCTTTTAGATAAATGAATCCATTAAACATATCGCTTTCGATAAAATCTTGATTGATATTTTTTAAATCATTATCCCAAGCTGTGTTATGGTGCGATATAATATCCGATTTATTGTACGAGCAGTATCCTTTCAATGTTGTAGTTATCCCCGGATTGACGAGTTTTTGAATTTGATTGCCGTTCAATTCATATTTCATTTTGGAGAAAAGAAATTCCAGTCCATTGTTTATAAAACGGATATTGCCAGTCATACCCGTAGGTTTAGTTATTGAGCCTTCAATGAAAATATAACTTTCACACGGTAGAGTATAGGTCTCTGAATTATGTGACGCAATACGCACTTCTTCGTTATTGGAGAGGGCCGACGTTGAATAAGGTAAAAAAGAGTGATAATCGATTTGAGTTATCCTGCAATCGTCCACATACCCGGCCGACACGTCTAAATACATATCGTCCATATTTTAAATAACGTGTAACAAATGTAAAATAGCCAAATTTTCAGCTGTTACTCCACTCCCGACTTTATAGTATTTCAATTTTTTTTCTTTGGAGTTGTTTTCTTGATAATGTCGTCGACTCGACTAGCGGGTTTTTCGTATGCCCGACTATGTATATTATAAAATTGTAAGCCCATTTTATCATGGGTCTTGGATTAATAATCTTATTGATACTGGCTCTCCTCGTAGATCGATTAACTCGTTGTCCTGATTTTTTAAAACAATCTCGGCATGCGTAATCGACGAACAATTGATAGAATAAAAAACCAAATGTGTCGGATTCTCTATAACTTTATAGACCGGAGGCAAATTCGGATAAAACTCGTGTATTATATGGCACTGCTTCCCGTTCTTGAATGAGCCCGCGATCATGTTCGATTCAACATATATACAGTTTGTTTTGGTAATATTTACCAGTATATTCGATTGATGTTTAACGTTAAGGAAAGTTTATAACGAAAATATTCCTCGTTAAAAACCGGAGAAGCCAATGTTTAACAGTTGATTAGACAAACATTCAAACTCATTATAGATCTTTTAACTAAAATATCTAATGCGCGCGATTTGTATACCGATCAAAGTACGACGGTGAAGAAGATAGGAAATAAGCTCGGTGCAATAGATTCTGAAGTTATCAGCAATGTAAATGTTGACTACGATGATAACTATCAGTAAGAAATTGAAAATTGGTTTCAGTCTACGAATATAGATTAGATATATGGCCCGAAAAAATAAGCAAATGATGATATTACATTAGGTAATAAAGAAGTAAAATTCACTCGAAATATAATACTTATTGATGGAGCTTCTTACTTGACAACACCGGGACTTATTCAGCTATTGTTTTTGAAAAATCCCCTTATTAACACCGATAACGATTTAAAGACATAGAAATCGATATTAAGTCACACGTCAGCGCATTTAATCGCGGACGGTTCAAAAATTAAGAATTCCTCGTGTAAAAAATATAAAACTATTATAAAACGATTATCCCCCTCGGGTGGCGAATTGCATATGCGGCAGCATTCTGATGAATCGCCTTGATGACGGATTGGAAACCTAAAAGTGCACACTTATTGATTTCTTTATCCTTCCAATACTAATTATTACCACCGCCAAAATCATCATCGAAAACATCCTCATTTACCTCAACCTCTTCTCCCCCGTCAGCATCTTCATCATCATCATCATTCTCAAACAGACAACGTTTATTATCCATAACACGGGTGATCTCGCGGTAGATTCGATGTATCGATCCGCTTGAGGTGTGTGGGATTGTCTAGCAGGTCCTTGTAAAAATCCTAGGTCGTCACCCTATATGCCAGTAAATCTGTAACAATGAAAATTTAATAATTATCTTACTACGAAAATTATTATTATTATTATGTTTGTTTATATATATATACTTGTATATGTAATAATTAATTAATTATATATAATTCTAATTCCTAATTCTATCATTATAATGTCATGCAACGATTTAATGTCAAACATTAACGTTTTACTAATTCCCAGTACTGAAATCCGATGTAAATCCGGCTTATCGAATTTAATAACTTTGTTTTCTAGTGAGACTGCTGTTAGGTTTTTATTATATTGTATACAGTGTTTAAATTGATATGGACCAATCAGAGGACGAGGTTTGTGATGGACGAAAAGGAGCTTTGAAATCGCGGTGTTGAAATAAATTGAAAAAACTGTTTAATATTTTAATGACTAGTTAATTATAATTCAGAAAAATGACTGGCGTGAAGGTGCTTTCTGTAGCCTGGTAGAATCACGTCTGAATTGATGCCGATTCGGGCTCCCTTATATATTGGCTACTCCTCCTATCGGTCCCTACGTCGTCCTTAAGAGATAGCGTTGACCTCATTTGTTTTATCGTACACGATTATGCTAGTTCCAGGAAATGCCATATGCTCACGCTTTGTCGTCGAGTGCGATAACCCACCGGATGCTGTTAGTTCATTTATTATTTTAATATCTAATTAATGTGCCCAGCATGTTATTACATTATTTAATTTAAATATTCTATTATTTAGATAATTTCTCGGAATCGCTGGTCGTTCGAGGCCGCCTTTATAATATCGAATCCGATATTCACGATTCAAGTGTCATTGGCTCGTTGATGGCTTGCCGCGTCCTAGCGTGGTTTTCTGTGATTTCTTTAGTCCTATTCTCAGAATTTCTTATGTTATATAGTCGTCTAGCCTTGCCTTGGCCTAACCTAACTTAAATAATTTATGTTGAATCGTACATTGTTTTCCCTTACCCTCGAGGTTATTGCTGATTGATTAATAGTAATAAAAGTTATGTCGAGTACAAAGAAGTCGATTGAATATTAAATTCGCTAAAATTAGATTGCATATACGTGAAGTGTGAGCAGAAAAAACAACTTCTCACGGAGTATATACCGCACGTGGCGCTCATCAACATCGAAGACTTAGGCTGCCCTCGATTGGATCAAATATGTAATGACGCAACTTTACCTTGCTGCATTTTCCACATGGAGTTCAACACCAAACAATGTACATTTGACAAAGTATTCGCAATACGTAAATGATTTATAAATAATTCCTGAAAATTTATAATTCTACGTATGGCGGTGCGGCGTGACATGGACAATCTTGTCTCAATACGGATTCGGCTTAATATTATCATTTTACTACTACTACATACAATATACATTTATATTTTATTTAAATAAACGTAATACAATTATAATATAATGATAAATATTTTTTATTATTATTATCATTTACAATAATATCACGCGCTAGCACGTAATTTCCGTACGCGTGCGTGCGTATCCGATCGTCGTCAACAACACGTTTGTCATCGAAACGATTAAAGGTCATTTTTATGGTTTTAATCGTTTTGACGCGATGTTTGAATTGAAACGTTCTCCCTATACGGCGTGTACGGCGTATATGATGGGAGTGGTATCACGACAAAATCTCAGCCGGCAATGTTGGCGGCGGCGGCATTCTCGTGTATCGTGTTGATGACAGATCAGGCCATCAGACGTGCATGTCGTTTCAGCTTATCATCCTTTAACGCCACGTCATCTTCGAAGTCGTCTTCTTGGAGACCTCTCGTCGTTGTTACCCACCTCTCCACTCTCGTTACCGTCACCAGCGTCCTCGACTTTGAACAGAGAGCGCTTGTGATCCTCGAACATTATGTGGTGGCGAACCATATGCCCTCGAATGCCTTTGGCCACGAGTTTTTCCGCGACTTCATCGGGTTTTTCCTCCTCGATTTTGTACGTGTAAGGTTTAACCCGGAGTACGATGAACTCGTACATCGTACGACCCCCCGTTTCATCCTTGAACAATCCGGGTATCTTCTTACGCGCAGCGACGGAACACGGATGTGATAGGAGGAGATTCGAGGTGTCCATCCGCTCGTCGAACGTGGAAAAACATCTCTTACATATAAATAATCTCTCTCTGTGGAATGTTTTCTGACTTCGCACCAAACACGAAAAATTAGAAATGTACGTGCAGTGCATCTGCTCCGAGCCTTCAATCACGAGAAAATCGAAATGATCTGTCATCTCGTTTTCAACAACCCTGATTGGATACACTACACTCTTCTCACCACATTTCCCCTCCTTCCCCCCTTACTAAGTTTCAATCCGTATACGTTTATCGACACCCCCTCATTCCGTCGTTCGAATATACGGATTTCCGAAATTGGTGTCGGGGAGGATAATTCGGAGAAATCGTATCGATGTTCTTCGTTCAAATTTTGCCCTACACGATTATGGTTACCTACTGGAACGTGTTTGGCTATAATAGCTCACTTAAAATAGGCATCGTCGAAATTCAGTGGATTAATGACGGCCTTTTTACACGTGATGTCTTCCGGGAGCGGGATATACGAAGACCTTGCAAAAGGGGTATGTTCATAAATGCCTAACAGCAAACCATCGATACTAGACAGCGTAAAACCCGACCCCTTTTTAATGTACCTGTCCTCCTCAGACATGAGGGTGGCAAAGTCATCGTCCACCATCGCACTCACATCGCTATGGATATACACCTCGAGGATACTCCCTCGACATACGCATGCAACAATTGATTTTATTTACCAACTCGAGTTTTATCATGTCTAAAAACTCCAAATAACTCACGTAGTTCTCGGTATTACCCCTATAATACCATACTACGGTCTTATCCAGTAAAGAGTCGAGTTCGACAAAACCCGGCGTATTCCAATGCGGGCTTTTTTCAATTTTACTAAATTTTACTATATTACGCTCGGAGTTGGTTTTAGAGCGTTTGACTGACGGAGTAGAGGTAGTGGGGGAGGAGGCTTGTGTCGGAACAAAATCATTCACATTTGATAAGGGTACTATACTATTCGCGACACCCGAACCTTATAAAAAATATTTATTATTATTATTATTAATCGTCGTATGTTTTAATAATATAATAATTACTACTCACTTAGTAACTGTTGTTGCTGTTATCATCCAATTGTGATACCCATAGTTGTACTGTATTTATCACCATATTTAATGAAACCTAATATGGGGTAATTATAGAATCAAAGGTTTTTCTTACGACTTAAAATCTATACCGGGAGTTAAATACGTAATATATTATATTATAAACTAATATAATTTTAATTATATTCAATTATTTATTCTTTAATATTGAATTTTATTCGTTATATACAATTTTATATTGATTTATACTATTTTATGAAAATGGATGTTAGCGATTAATTCTCAACCATTAATATAAAGATTATGAAATATTTGTTTGATTAATAAAATATATACTAGTCACTTATTCGATATTTATATACTATTAAATAAAATACATACCATGTTTGTTCTGTATGTGATTGGTCAGATTATTTCGACGAGTGAAATCTTGTTGGCATTCACCACATGAAAATTTCGTTTGTTTATGAGATTTTGCATACCTCAGCATATTAGACTTTTCTATGAAAACCATATTGCAAACACCACACTCGAACATTTTTACTAATAGGTAATAAACGTTAGCCTATGTACAATAGTAATATGTAGACTGTTCGCAAGAGTTTGGAGAACAGAATGACTCCTTTGAGTAAAATTAGTTTTCTTTTATTCAACTTATCTTACACCTTTACACAGTTATAGAATGTATGATGAATATATCTATTTTTCATATTATCACTTGTTATATTATTGATGTGGACCAAACAGAGGACGATCTTCGAGATGGACGTAAGGAGCTTTGAAGTCGTGGTGTTTAAATAAATTGTAAAACTGTTTAATATCGTAATGAGTGGTTTATTGAAATTTCAGTAAATAGACTGGCGTGAAAGTGCTTGCTGTAGCCCGGTAATATCACGTCTGAATTGATGCCGATTCGGGTTCCCTTATATATTGGCTACTCCTCCTATCGGTACCTACGTCATCCTAGCAAGATAGCATTGACCTCATTCGCTCTATCGTGTATGATTACGCTAGTTCCAAGAAATGCCATCTGCCCACGCTTTGTCGTCGAGTGTCGATAACTCACTGGATGCGACTAGTCCATACAATATCATAATTCCTAGTATTTCACATTTTTATTAATATAATGTAATATCATAAAAATGATATTATATTATTTAATTCACACGTCCTAATTAATTAGATAATTTCTCCGAATCACTGGTCGTTCGAGGCCGCTTTTTATTATCTCCATAATCTCAGTATTGTCGGCTTGTTACCGGATGGTCATACATCACGTAATCCCGAGCTTGTTTCTTTATTTATTAAATTTATTACTTGTTCGTCTTCGGTCTATGATTTCAATTCTTAGAACTTCTTCTGTTACTTTCCTGAATATTTTTATGGTCGGTCAACGCGCCTATGGTTCAGTAATTATTTATAAGGTGGTTTGTGTTTTAACGGACATCGTTCCCCTTACCCTTGAGGTCATTGCTGATTTATTAATAGTCATAAAAGTTATGTATCGCTAGGTACATAGCATTATATTATATTAGAAGTTATACACACACATACACTTTCATATTCCACATCGAGAGAAGATAATGAGGTTTCGTAAATAATTACTTATTAATGTTCCATGTTTTCGTTAGTGTTTACCAGTTGTTAGATTTCTACAAGCTATAATTAACTAACAATAATAAATAAAAAAAACGTATATATATATATATATATATTATATTTATTAAACAATTTTAAAATATTATTTTTAATCGAATAAAGACAAATTTCTTAATTTTATATACTAATTACACGTTTTTTAATAGTACAATTATTAATTATAAATTAACATTGTTGGGAAGGATAACAATGAATAATGCCACAACAAGTCTGTTACATCAGTATTGGTGTATAGTTGATCGTGATAAAATGAAAATTTAGAACAACGAAAAAAAGAAAAAAATTTTCTACCTTTCTCCCATAATGTTTCATGTATTAAGTCACTTATCAATCCTACATCGATTAACAACTCTAACGATGACGTTACAATAGTCTTACAAAATGTGAACGCTGTTCGTTGATCGATATGTAGCAGTCTTTTAGTTTCATTTAAAAATAAAGAGTCATATAAATGTAATAATCGGTAGTTTTGATTAGGCCTGTTTTCAAAAATCTTATTATTACTCAATTTAGTTTTGTTTGAAGGTCGAATATAATCAATATACAATACACCATAATTTATAAACTGTTTTCGTAAATGTAATATTTTAGTTTTTCACATATGAGGATAAATGTTTATATCTATTACATAATCTAAGATCCTCTGAGAAACCATCAAATCCGTGGATAAATCGATTGGTCTTAGATAAGTAACCGAGTATATAGGTGTAATCTCTCGGTCGGAGCTGAATTGCTCGAATGATTCATCAAACTTAACGTTTCTTACCACATGCCCGTCGTCACGCGTGATGTACATTTCTCATTCTCCATCACTATTTCCCCAGGTTTGGACGTCATTTATGTAATGTTTGACTGAGACGTATCTATATTTTATTCGTTAAACATTTTTTTTTCGTTATACCGTAAGTCTGCCCTTAGTGGGTCTTACTTGTGTAGCAAGGAAATTGAAACTGGAGAGTAAATTATTCAGACCATCTTTTACATGATAAGTTATTAGCACCGTATTTATCTATGAAGATAATGTAAACAACAATTTACTTTATTTAAATGCTATATAAAAACCGTTCGGTATATTTTTATGGAAATAAGCTTACGAGTAGGATTTAATAGTTTTGTTTATCAGGATTTAATAGATTTGTTTACTATAGTGTAACTATAACGTAAATTATTTATATTTTGAAAAAAATTATTTAAACGTGATGTATTTAAAAAAAAAAACATTCAAACGTAATATTAAATGCTCTTCCCCTCCACCCTTTATATACTAGATTTAAAACCTTCTCCGTAGAGTCATTGAAATTCTGCACCTCCACATCGCTGACCTGAATCGGCGCTCATTTTCTATAAAGAATTTCGTTATTAATATACGTCAAATACACATTACGAGTTTTTCATATTAATAATATTAAAATAATAATAATTAATATTAATTTAATATATACGCACATTTCAATTAATTTAAGACAATTTTCCAAAAATTGGTATTATCCTATTATTGAGTAGGTTTCAGTGAGAAGCCCACGATATGATATATTATATTTAAGGCTAGACATGAAAAAATATTACTCATTTTCAATTCCTCGGCTCCTCTGAAACGACTAGACATTAAAGTGATTGTAGTGTTACTAACTATATTGCGGACTCGCGGATCACTCGCCACACGGATGCTCATACACACTCATATAGTGGAGGGGGTGGGGTATGATAACTCGCGATATCAGAAGGAGATGTTTCGCGTACTTGAGTCATCCGACGTCGGCGCCGTCGTTAGGGTGTGTAGGGTATGTCTGTTGTGTGGATTAGCTATAGCTCGACGTGGTGGGGTGGACGAAAACAATGAAAATAGGTGATAACATCCTCGCGTACGTTCGCAAATGTGATACGAAAATAATGATAAGATATGATAAGAATAACACGTGATAACAATATAACTAAGTGATAACAAGTAATAACAATGATAACATGTGATGATATCGGACTGTTACGTGTGTGATAAATATGGATGTTTGGTGGTGGGTGGGGGAAGGCTGCACACATGAGTGATAAGCTTGGCTGGAGGGTTGATGGTGGGGTATGGACGGGAAGAGGGTGGAAGTTATGATCGTACACGTGCGTGAAGGGCGGGAGGGGTGCCTGGATCGCCTGGATTTGCGAAGAATACAGAAGGAACCAAATCATACTACTCACCGACGTTGTCCTGTGACACGCGCCCTGTCAACAAAGTAGCATAAACAATTGTTCTCAACCTGTGGCGTCTATCGCGAGCGCAACGTGATAAGTGTATTATAGTATTTTTGAGAACATCTTAGACTATATCAACACTTGCATCACTACGGTCCATGCCACTTTTCGTGATCGCAATTATAATTATTTTTTTTCTAATAATACAGAAATTAATAGAATTAATATATATTTTTAGATAAAAACAAAAAACTAGTATATAAAAAAAAATGTAAGTTGATAAATTTACATTTTTATTTAAATTTTCAAACAATATATTATGTTCTAAAGGTTTTGGACCATATTATAATGTTAATCAAGGAAAAGATTAAACGAAATTTGACGTATAGAAATGTTACGAAGCGTTAATGTATAGTACAAATACGATGACGGCAGGCCATACTTTTATACTATTTTGGTCAAGATTAGTATCGTTAACGGTTGTTCAAAATAACGAGAATATGAACACCGATCAAAACAACGTTCTCTGTATGTAAGTTGCTTAAAATATCGCCGTCCCGGGAATCATTATAATCTTGAACCGGGCAGTAACTACTGTTTAGGTTAGTTCACTGACAATAGCATTTCTGCACTCTACCAGATGTCCGCTTGTAAGATTGCTGACTCTAGGGAACTTGAATCATTCTCTGAGTAATATCCACCATCTGGCTGGATTGACATTGACACACCACTAAAGATCAACTGTTAAATCACCTTGTGCTAACTTTCTGAGATTTGGGATATCCTTCAGGGCAAGGGCCATAATGTTTGTTTTTTATGTGTACACAGTTACACTGTTTTACAATAAACTGTAAAATGAATATTTTTAATGAGGATGTTTTCAATCGTTTAGCTAACAATCTCTCAAATTACCATGATATATATGAGTTTTATTAATTATTGTGGAATTTGGTGAAATTTGGTGAAATTTCATTACAAGAAAGGAACAACTTGCTCTTGCAATAATAATTTGTTTTCCCCCATTATTATTGGTACAAAAAAATAATATATATAAAAACCATCAAAAATTTACTAAATTCTTATAAACAATAAATATTGTATATATAATAAAACTAATTATATATATGACCATATTACACATCTTTTTCAGCGAAGATCATGAGAAAAATAAACCTTAAACTTTTAAAGGTTATTACAGGTTAGTGGCTTAGTATATCTGTTAAGTTGGAAGGTGCATAAACCTATTGATAATTCCAACAAAAGTTTCATTAAGGTATAGTAATTTTTTGTAAAACTACTTAGTTTTCGTATACGTTTCGTCGAATACAATCTTAACCGGTATTTATCATATCAATACTATTTTTTGATTTCTTTGTTTTCCAAGTACTTTGCTAATATTAATTAGATATTTAAATACCTAATAATAAAAAATATAGCTAAAATTTAAAAAAAAGAATGATTAACCTAGCTTTTTTTTATCTACATATTTTTAATAAAAACTACTAAATTTAGTGTCCATTTTTTTCATGTCCATTTTAAACACAATTGAAAGTAAATACTTGGACTTATTTATATCGAACAAATGTAAAAACTCAGTATTAAGGCCTAATTCGTATATATATTATATGCTATAGTACGCGCAACTAAAACTGGCCGGTTACCCCCGAAACCCGCCCGCCGAGAACCTGCTGTTATCTGCGGGTTCTCAAACTGCTCGTCGCCGCCGCGATGTTTACCTTTAGGCGCACGACATGTGTTTTTTATGTGATGCTGAAAACCAGTTTTAGCTGGAGAACTGGAATGTATTATATGGGGGATCGTAGAACGGAGGGATCGTAACAGGTGAATAGTGTATACAACTGTTGATTTTGTGCATTATGCTCCAGACAATTGTAACAGACAGTGTACTGTACCTGTATTTCGTGAATATTTGTGTATTTTTTCTTGTTTGTGTTTGAATAAATTTTTGTTCTTAGATTTATTAAAAATGTCTCTTAGCAATAGTGATACTCGTCGCCAGACTAAACAAATTGTTTATAAAGTGTATAAGTTTCTAAAACAACTGTCATCAAAACCAGATTTAACCGCCGATTTTTTTAAAAATACACAAACACGTACTGCCGAAGCATGTGGATTATCAGAGCGCACTGTCTGACGTATTTGCTCCGAATCAAAAGAAAAAGTCGAAGAATCAACATCAGCTATGGTATTTAAGTCTCCACGCAAAGGTTACAAACGTGCAAAGATTGTGTCGGAGCTCGACGATTTTGATTGAGATGACGTTAGGAGAACTGTGCACGAATTCTACGATCGAGGTGAGTACCCAACTGCACAATTGATACTAAATGCTCCAAGACAAAAAATCAATTATTCCGGATGCTTTCGCTCGACGCAATATCTATTGAAGAATTTGAAATTTTCGTATAAGAAGTGTAATGATGGCCGTAAATTTTTGATGGAAAAAAATGATATCGTTGCACTTCGTTGTAAATTTCTTCGAGATATCTGTACGTTGCGCGAGATGAAGGATGATCGCCCTATCGTTTATATTGATGAGACATGGGTTAACCAAAACCATTCGAGGTCAATGATATGACAAAATGAACACGGCACTGAAGAATTGAAAGTTCCAACGGAGAAAGGAGGTAGGCTATAATGTGTCATGCTGGATGCGCTCGTTACGGCTTTATTCAAGGGTCCAAACTAGTATTCCGTAGCAACACAAGCAATACCGCCGACTACTACAGTCAAATGAATGCCGAAATCATTAAAAACTGGTTTATTCAATTATTAAACAATCTAGAAGAGCCATCTGTTTTAGTAATGAATAATGCGTCATATTATTCCATACTGGTAGAAAATCACCCAAAAAGTAATTGGAGAAAATCGGCTATATAAAAATGGTTGAATGAAAAAAATATTGAATTTCACCCGCTTGAAACTTTACCAGAACTTCATCAAAAAGTTAAAACCTTAATTACGCGCCAAAAAAAAATACTTGCTTGACCAAACTGCATTAGAAAAAGGTCATGAAGTAATACGCCTACCTCCTTATCACTGCTAATACAACGCGATTGAACTTATATGGGCCCAAGTTAAGCGTCAAGTAGCAACAAAAAATAATACATTCAAGATGGTCGATATTGAACGTCTTACCCATGAAGCGTTAGATGCAGTAACCAAAGTGGATTGGGAAAATTGTGTAGGCATGCCGAAAAACTATAAGAATTGGATAACTGAAGGGAAATTCTTAGGGACGCCTTAATGGAACCAGTAGTTTTGACCATATTGCCCGATGACAGTTATTGCGGTGAAGAGGAATCAGATATAGAGCAATTGGAAAAACTAATATTGATTATAATTGTATGTATATATATATATATATATATATATATATTTGTAGACTGTTTTGTAAATATTATTGACAATTATTAATACATGTATTATATTATGTACAAGTATTAATAATATTTTATTTTTATTGTATGTATAAAAATATATTTTTTTAAACTGATTTGCAATTATAATAATAATCAATAAATTGTATATAATATATTATATTATGTATTGAAATAATGTTTTATACTGATCATTTTTTAAACCATTTTCTCTCATGATTCGTATAATAATAAATTAATATATACCATGTGAACAAATAAATTTAAAAAAACGCGGCAATTAGTTTTACATTTATGATAACCACTGATTGAAAATTGCCGCTAGAGTCACGTCAGTCACCAGCCACTTTTAGTTGGGCGGACTATAGTTATTATTAGTATTTTATATTAATATTGTTGTTTATTTAATATAATAATAATTGCCGTATCCAAAAATACATCGAAATATTATCATAAATACTAATTTAATGATTTATAATACTATACATAAATACATAATAAGAATTACGATACTAAAAATATGATATGTGCAGGCTATAGCAGCACACAGAGCACAACTTTATTAACTTTGGATAATTACGAAAAAGTATTCAAAATATAGATTAAACAGAAACTCACTAAAACTTATCACTGTCTTCACAATACCAATGTTATACGATTTAAAAATATTTCCCAAGGGTAAAATTACCATATTTTGACAGCTAAGATATAGACACTTTTAAGGAATTATTAATTTAATCATATGTCCTTGAACTGATTGTTCAATGAATAAAACTTTTGTAAAAGGCTGTAACAATTTGGGAAATTATATGCCAGAACATTTTTAAGTGTATAGGAATTAACATGATTCGTTTGAAATACAAAAAATTAATTTATATTCAGTATCTTATGGCTTCAATAATATGTTTCATGATTAATTTACATGTTCTAAGCTTAAAATATAAGTTGTATATTATTTTATTATAAATATACGGGCAAGCACTTTTGCACAATTTACGTGTAAATATAACAGGTATTCGTATTACAAAGTAATAACAAAAATAAAAATGGAAGTTTTATACAACAACAAAGGTAAATAGTTCACAAATAAAAAAAGATTACAAAATACTGACATATGAAATTTTAAGTGATTAATTAAGATTTAATGTAAACCTAAAACTTCTGATTGACGTTATAGATAAATAATAAATAAGTAAATGGTCTGTATTAGCATTAGACAGTATACGTCTTATAGGCTCATTTGACAAGTAATTGGTTGTATTCGATGAGACATAAAATAACGTAGGGGTGAACGAAAGAAGCGTTGTGGAATTTTAAAATTTATAAAAGAAAATAAGGTTGGGTTGTTTTATCTGCTAACGATTCTTTCAAGAAGATTGCACCCTTATTTCGCCTCCACTCTGCTAATGAAGATAAACCAAGTTGATCGGCAACAAAAGTTTAGCTATGTTATGCACAATTGATACCCAAAAAAAAGCTGTTGATTCTCATAAACCGACGCTATACCCTTTCATGCATTTTCGACGATATAGGATCCCATAAAAAAGCACCTTATTAAAGTATTAATCGGAATAAAAACAGTATAAATCTTTAAATGAGAAGGTAAGCTTATGGGTATACCATTATGGGTTTACAATAATCTATCTCAATGTCTCTTGGAGTCAAGGTTACTATGCATATTGTAAACCAGATCCGTTACGAAATTAACGTAATGTGCAATTTTAGAATTATTATGTTGATAAGAGAATAATTGGGTAGAGAGGGTCCTAATGATTGTCATTGCATTAAATTTAGCTAAATATAGAGATAGATTTAATTGTTAGAAAAATTCGGCAACACAATTTATATCATATTGTAGTTTTAGACAGGCATCCCTAGAGTTTATTATTAAACGCTGATGTAGCAAAGTAGAACCACGGAAATTAAAAATATTAGTCATCTGAAAAAATGAATGGGATGTAAATAATTCGGATATACAAGGCACTCTATAGATTAATGAAAAATAATAAAATAAGTTGTTATCAACGTTATTAAAAACAATTTCGAGTAAGTTATAGTCACCGTAATTAATAGAAGTATCGTTACTATATTGACTAATTAAAAATTCCATGAAATATAAATGACATTCCAAAACTAATATGGTCGATAAGGAACATATTAGAGTAAGTTAAGCCGTAAATGATAAAAGTATCGTTAGTATATTGACTAATTAAAAATTCTGTCAAATTTGAATAACATTCTTAAACTAATATGGTCGATAAAGGAATGATAAAAACATCACCAACTACATGAAAAAAAATACCTATAGAAAAACTAACAAATTTCTGTTCAATATTAAACACGGATGTTATAATTAAACGAGATGTGTTATCATTTATAATACTAATAAGAACACCACCTCCCTGAAGTCAATCATTCGTTACAGACCATCTATCATACCTAAATAGGTAATAAGATTGAACAAGAAGACTTAAGGCTAGCAACTTTGACTTTTAGAATGTCAATTTCATTACTAAGCATGGTGTATTCACCTTTAATTTCGGTCATTTGAGCGCACAGATTAGATAAGCCGATTTTAAGATCCTCAAATTGAATTATTTGGAAATCCGAAATAGTTTTAGTGGAAGCTATCATGTCAACCCTACATTACTTGAGAGCGGTCATAAGGCCTTCATTAGGAAGAAACGTGGATGCAGAGCAACAAAATGTATGCTTGACGGTAGGTTTGATTGGTGTGTCAGTTTTAGGTATATTAAACTTGTCCCTTGAAGTACCTGAATGCAGCCCAGTCACGATAAAACAAAATTAGGTTTAAACTTTGAAATGTAAGGACACGACTATAGTCAGAAGAATGCAATCGGTGTAATCGAATAAGAGCAACTTCACGAATCTCCGGTGATTGATGGAGGAAATCAGCTGTTTAATGTTAGTATAATAGTAGATAAAAGTATGATGAGTAATGGACGATAAGAGTTACTGATAAACTGCTTATTTGACACAGAACAGGAAATTAAGTTGCTTAATTGTGTAGATGTAAAAGTATTAAAAGCACTAAAACGACGTATCAAATCAATCAAATCAATAAGCTGTACACGATATAAAAAAATAATTATATTAATTAAAAAAAGTTTTACATGCAGTTTCATAATGTAAAATGTCATAATTGGCAGAATCAAAAGTAAATAAATGGATTAACATTATTATTATTATTTTTAGATAAACCAATGTTGGAGAGTGTCACAACATTGTTCAAAGGTAATTATCAACTATACATATAAATATATAAAATTCAGAATGTTTTTTTTAAATGTAAAAACTTTATTATTTAAAAAAAGTGTTTATTTGGTTAGACTTTGTATTACAAAATTTGAATTTATCGCATAACAATATTAAATTAAATATTTATTTTTATTTCGCATATAACGATCATTTATCATTAGTTATAACTAGTGTTATTAACACAAAAAATGTTATGAACACACTTATGTGTTCAGTCACAAATAAATTTAGTCACAACACAAATTAGATGAAAATAATGTAAATTAATTGGATGTCTATTATATGACAAATACTTATAAATTAGTAAAATTATTTATAAAAGGTTCTAAACGGTCTGACAATCATAAGGCTCTGGTTCACGACCAGGACTGACTTGCCTATTTTATGACACAGAGAGTCGTCGCAGTGTTCGGGACAAATGGGTTTGCTTAGCATATTCTATTTAGGCCGATGGGGGTATGAGAATGTATAATACTATTAATAACACATCGCCTTACATATAATAAATAACAAGGGATTCTTAGTATTCATAACACTATAATACGGATTTCAATGCTAATCTTGTTTTTTTCTAAATGCTCTAAAACAATGCACTCCAAACACAACATCCATTTCATATATCAAGGAAATAAAAAACTAAATATTAATTTTCCACTTTTTGACATTTTAATGACATTTTTTATTATTATTATATTGTTTTTTAGTGGTGTCATCTGAAAATTTGATAGCATTTATTTTGATTTCCTCCTTGAAGAAAAAAAAATCTTGTTTCTACTATTACGATACCGGCTGTAATAAAGATAAAATGATAAGTTATTTATCGAAATCGTAGTGTAATCGTATTTATATAAATACACTGTTATGTTTAGAATTGCACTATTGCGTATAGTATCAACTATAACTGATTCCTGTGAGGCTTATATCGTTTCGTTCTGTATAATCAGTTTATTGATTATTTTAAATAATAAAAAATTAAAATAAATAATTTTTAGTGCATTTTTTCATGCATTTTTTAACAAAATTTTTTTTATAAGTGCAATAAATTATATATTTTTAAGTCATTTTTCTTGTTTTTTAAATCATTTAAATCCGCACCCAAGTTATAACTTATAGTAATAGAATATTAATTTATCATAACAGTGTAATGTAGAGTAGATAATGACAACATAATTAAATGAAAAACAATAGTGTAATCATTTATATAGAGTAATATAATATAATGGTTGGTTTATCCAGGGTGGGCTAAGGTAAATTGGATATTGCCATATTAGTCTCATAGTTGCATCTTTAGATCTGTCATAAACGTTTTACATTCATTTCTAATCTGTCCGTAATTGATCAATTCTACTTTTGAACTTGATATTTGGATACATAATAATTATATAACGAAACAAGTTCTAATTTGTATAAGTAGAAGTGAAATTATTGTCATTACCCATTTGTACTAGTGGCTTTTATTTCGGCCATAGTTAATATATAATTAGACAAAACGTATGACCTATTGATATACGTTCATGTAGGTATAAACATTTTATTTGACAGTAATTTTCAAAGATTTGGCTGGCATTGGAATTCAAAAATTAAACTTTCAATACAAGTATGATAAAAAAAACATACTATAACATTAATAAATAATTGAAGAAATAAAATAAATCATCACATGGGACTAAAAGTTATCGCAACGACCATTCATAACGATGATCACACATTATAATTATTCAAAGATAAGTTGTGCAAATAAAATTTTAGAAATATATTTTACTTTAGAATATGAAATTAAAATTATGTATTAGTATTCAAAAAATATAAAAACTTACACAATAATAATATTGAAAAATAGACAGTTAAAATCATATAAGAAGTTTTAGAAGTTTTATAATTGTAAAATTATTATGGAGAATGGTGGTGGTGTATATTTAAGGATTTTAGTACAATCATTAAGACAATATTTTAAGTGGATGCGTGAGTTACTTGAAACTGTGTGTGTAATAAATAATTATTAGTTTGTGTGTGTGTGTTCATACTACATTCGCGTCATCACACTCACGCGTACAAGTCACCTATGCAACGTCAAGCGCATGAACGACGTATCAAAACTAGTATTTTATTTCGTTATAAGTATGTACACATAATAAAAAATTCAAATCAGTTTTCAAAAGTCTTATCGCATTACTATGATGATCGGTAGGATTGACAAAAGATTGGTATGTTTTAATTAAAATAACTGATCGCCAACTAACCCCCTTTAAACTGTGAGTGAAAATCAGTTAAGAAATAAATTACTTGGGGAATATTTAGTTTTTCACATATATATTTAAAGTTTTGAAACTGAAGCCTAAAAATATCGTAAATATTCTACAACATAAGAATCAAACTATAAGAATATTTATAACGAGTGATTCTGTAAGATATTAAAGGACGAGTTTAATATAAAAGTTAAAAAAGGAAAATAATTACTATGGTTTAAATATATACATTATAAAAGTATATGTAATAAAAATGTTTTTGTTGACTTTACTTTCAGAATATTTCGGTTAGTACATTGATTTTTTGATTTGAAACAAGTATAAATTAACTTAACAAAAAGCCGTAAAGAATAATAATATACTACTAATATAGTACACTTGTAATTAATTTATAATTATTTTTACTCAAGTATTATTGGCTATTGTATTTGTTATAAGTGTTATGGCTGTCTATTTCTTATGTCTTAGCCATTGACAATAAACAATAAAACGGAATGTCTCAATACAGTTTCAATTTAAAATGTTTCAAAATAATTTTTTCTTGGATAATTATAATTTCCATTATCAATTATAAATAAAAATTTGTTTTCAATTACATCTTGTAATACCTAATTTTTATACAACTGGATGAGAACTCGTTCTTCTGTTAAAAAAGTACCTTATTTTTATTTGCTTAAATCTTGTTAATAGGAATATACATTTAGTGATTAATAACCCAAACTATCACATATTTGATGAACAATTAATTCAAAATTCTCTGAAAATCATTAAGAATTGGTTGATATTTATTCCAATAATCTTGTTATTTCGATTAATTTACATCGCGTGTATTATTATTTCACACATTTTTGAAAATACACTATACAGCAAATTATTTAAATCAATCAATTTTGTTAATACCAAAGGTGCATGGTAATGATTATCTATATAAGAAAAAAATTTATAAATCATACATTTAAATCAAATATTATATTATAATTTATAATTTTTAATGAATGGCATTCTTAATTATACTACTAATATATATAATAATACAAAAAATCATTATAACAATCTTAATTCAAAAAAAAAAATCTTAACTGCAAAAGAATGATAATTTTCTCACATTAATAACAATTGATATTTCAATAGACCCCTATGTATACAAAAAAAAAAAAAAATGGTAGTTAAAAATCAATATAATGTTCCTATGTCATTGATAGTATTATTAATATAACAAACTATGTTTAAATACCTAATTGGTATTCTATTATTTAATTAAACATTATAATTTTAGGCTATGACTTTTATAGAACATATGATCAAGAAAAAGATGGGCCACGGAAATATTGTTTATGTAAGTAAGCAAATATAAAATCATTATTTAAAACAGCAATGGCTCAAATACCATATCTTATGATAATATCATATTATCTAAAATATGATGGGCCACGGAAATATTGTTTATGTAAGTAAGCAAATATAAAATCATTATTTAAAACAGCAATGGCTCAAATACCATATCTATACAATTTAATAGTAATAATTTTCTTTCTCGAATTTAAGACGTTATTACTTATTTATAGTTATAAGACAATGATTCTTAATAACTTAACTTTAGACAATATTCTACAATACTTTTTAAAATTTTTACTAATAGGTATTTTATTTATAATTTGATTGTTGTACCTATAGTTAAATTGAATATCTATATTTCGTTATTTTAATGTTGGTTTGTATATATCCTAAAGGTTCAACCAGCTTGATATCAGAAATGTATTATTTGCTTAAATTTTTTTTTTTTACTGACAATGCTTATATGTGATTTATTCAACGTGGGTGTTACTCTTGAGTTTTGCGTTCTTAACCATTTTTTGTGAACGTATAATTCATCTTAGTTTCGTTTAGTATTAGTTTTTAGTACCTGTAACATATTGTAACTGAATTTTATTAGCATTTTTGCACTCTCTTCAACATTGTATCTAAATCCATCTAAAAATGTATAACTGATAAAAATGTTTGTAATGTTTAATGCAAAAACATATTCAATAAGCATCTGTAAATCTGTGTCTTCTATTTTTTTTTATTTTTTTTTATTTTTTTTTTTTTTTTTGATACAACATACAATTATTATTTTAGCACAAATAAATAACATTGATGAAGGGGAATTTATAATATTAAAAATAAGTAAGTTAATTTAATATAAATATTTAACTTTAAACCCTGTAACATAAACGTAATTAAACCTTTTTAATTTTAAATTTATCATACTCTAAAATTTTTCATTTCTCATCACACTTACAATTCGGTAACAGCATTTATGATTCTTCTTATTTTATTCGTATGAACGTTTTATAGTAAAAAAACTGGTATTTCGTTTTTGTATTGTTTGCTTATAGAAACTTATAACATATGGACATTTCATTTTGATGTACATTTGAATAAGAAATAATAATTAACTAGTATTTTTTTTTATTGTTTTAATTAAATAGGTTAGTGGTTCTTTAAATTTCATATAACCTAGTTGCCTTAGCCTGGTAAAATTATTTTAATTAATAAATAGTTCCACTAGTGTATTTTAATTTTCATAATTTACCTGCTTTAACGTGACAATATGGGTAAAAAAAAAAATGTTGTGCCAATCTAATCTAATGTACCTTTACAATACTATATCTATTTTTTCCTTACAATACATATAATTGGAGTTATTGGTACGATAAATCTATGCTTGCGTATTATTATTATATAGTTTTGTGATAACATATGAAGTTTTACGTGTTTACTGTAACGTAAGCTAAGAGTCATTCGGTGAGCCACTTTCCCATTGGCAACACTTAAAAACACCATGTCATCGTAACGCATTTGTATATTATGGAATTATCTTCATTTCTCTTTCTATGATTAAATAATACAAAATATCCAATGACTGAAGGTTTATTATTATTTTTTTGGATCCGATAAATAAACGGCAGTAAACAGCGGTGTTTACTGTGGTGATTGAAAAACTATGCCGTTACAACAAAGAAAACGTTGGCGACAGTATAATGCACATTTATGATAGCAATATCAAACAGCGAGCAGTTCAGAACATTAGTTATCGCCGTGGAGATAAAAAAAAAAAATAACTGTCGCAGAGAAAAATAGCAAAAAACTGAAACAGCTAGCGATGTACAAGCACTTCGGTATTATATTGTGCCACTATTTGAGATATATAGGTTACTCTATAGGAACGGATACTTAGTTCAATTTCAAACTGCAATTTTCACTTTGTGCATTCTTAAAGCCGTTAATTTCTGAAAATTCCAATGATATGTATTAATTATTATTTTTTAATTT
Organism: Pentalonia nigronervosa; assembly: GCA_014851325.1. Classification (NCBI taxonomy): domain Eukaryota; kingdom Metazoa; phylum Arthropoda; class Insecta; order Hemiptera; family Aphididae; genus Pentalonia; species Pentalonia nigronervosa. The sequence goes on along the minus strand of JACXSJ010003427.1, from coordinate 2,267 downwards.
TCAATTACAATTTTTTTTTTTATGAGATATAAAAAAAAATCTAATTAATGCACCTATATTTATTTTAAAATATATTTCGCATTTAAAACGAAGTAAAATATTTTTTTGTCGTTTGGTTTTATTTTGAATTCTAATTTTTTTTAATTTGGAGATATGTATCTTATATATAAAAGATTTAATGTAATGTGCTATAGCCAAATTATAAAATAATATCGTTTAAAGGATATGTACACATAACTAATACGGTGGAACACTAATAAAAATCTATACTCCGGTCCGTCAGAGAAAGCTAAATCTGCAGTGCCTAAAACACGTCGCTTTTTACCTATCTCCACCATCAACATGACACAGCGCTCTCATCAGGTAGTGGTCATCGTCGACAACAAAGCTGCTGCTGAACGTGACGCCAAACTGCAATTATTTAAACATCGGTTATGAATAACACAATTATTACATTTTTTACTGTAATTCAATTGTTCGTGGATCTAAATTTTAAAATCGTAACAGGATATTTTTAAAAGAAAATTTATGAAATTTTTGATTACCCACAGGTTACAAATTTAGTAAGAACATATTAATTAATTTAATACAATTTTAAAGCACTAGAACCAACAATTGATCAAGAGTTGCTTGAAATAGGAAATATCTAAACAATTAGTTTATATTTTATTTAAATAATAATCATTTTATACATTTTAATTTTTAGTATACCCATTTCGAATAAATCAGAGTCTTGACCAGTGTTATAATACATTTAAACAAAATAGAAAAACCATAAGTAAGTTCAAATATTAAAATTACATCATTATTTATGTTTAAAAATGTTTATTTACAATTAAAGATATATAAGGTTCAAAAATTGTTTTATTTTAATATTTTATAATAATTTAATAGTATAAACTATATGTAACATACTATTTATAGCATAGGATATATTATAATCGGGAAAAATCATTTTCTCCAAAATTTGGATAACACATTTCTTCAATGTTCAATCCCGACACTAAAAACATCATTGAATTTAAAATAAAATAAGATACAATTTAATCATGATAAAGAATCAATTTTTGTTAAAAAGACATTTTTGTTAACAGATAAACATTCAGGAAACGATAAAAATTGCTTAAATTCTAAAATATTGTGATTATGTAAAAGAAAATTTTTTTTTTATGTGCGTTATGTACATAGTGCTCAATATTTATACCAAATTTCGAAACTATAAAAATATTTAATTCAAATTTATAAAAGTTCAAAATTCTGAACAAGTGCTCTTTTAACAAAAATCAGAAAAATTGTATATAAATAATAAAATAATACAAGCATTTATTTTTAGTTTTATTTTTTTAATTAAAAAAGTATATTAATATATTAATAAAATTACATATTATTTAATAGCTAACAACAATACATTTACTTATAATGTCAAGATAATAGTCTTTATGTTCATCTAGTATACATCCCAATGTCTTCTGAATATTTTCAAGTTTAGCTGATTCCATTGGGACTCCAATATCTGTGGACAGTAAGTTTTGAGGAATTTGGATTGAAGTTCGAGCTAAATTTGCCAAGCAAAATATTTTTACTACAAGATAGTTGTTACATGACATTGATTTACAAACACCTTTAGCAGCTGTGTCATACTCAAAATGGTAATACGAACTTATTTCAAAACTAGTCTGTAGCTGTTCAGATTTGTTTTAAGTCTCTTGTGAAATAGGCCTTTTTTGTAGTACTTTCCTAATAACTACTGGAAATTTAACACAATATTCTCATCTATTTCTACTACTATGAACTTTCGATGTACAGTAATTTTAAACATTAGTTCCGTAAGCTTAAAAATGTTGTACAAGCAATTGCATCATCTTAAAAACCTTTTTATTATCGTAAAATTTCTATAACATGGTTAATAGCTGTGACAAACTGCGGAAGAAAATTGCTTTACTTTATTGAAACTGACTGTGTTTGTCAAAACCAAAAATAATCATGACATTACATTGTTCTTGTTTTGTCCACTACAGTTGTCTGCGTAAACGTGGAGTTCAGTATACGTCATGGGTACACTGTCAATATCAGTGGCGTAGCTAGGATTTTCGTAAGGGGGGTGTTAATTATTAAACGTTACACATGTTACATAATACGAACAAATTATGACTTTTATTTTAAATAATTAATACATGTATAAATTTACAATGAATAATAATAGTAAGTGATAATAAAAACAATACATTATAAAATAAAATCAGCCCGTCGTTTTTGGTTCAATGACA
>JACXSJ010003426.1:0-24254 GCA_014851325.1 Pentalonia nigronervosa | reverse complement strand
TATCACTCAGTTAAAAATTATTTATATTTTAATAGAAACAAATTTAATGGAATATTATTTATATTAATTTATTTTAAACATGTTTTTATTTATGGAAAAAATTGCATATTATAATATATTTTTTGCATATTTTTAAATTTTTTATGCATATATCATAATTTTTCCTTGCATATTTGCATGCATATTTTGTCTATTTTAGGTCCTATAACTTCTCATCCCTACTTATGACTTATGAGTTATATTGTATGTGAACCATAACTATACAACTATATAATTATACATTGTTCTGTGCTGTAACCACAATACACATTTTGCATGCTATCAACCACATATTTAAATAACATACTATGGATTAATTAAGTTATTGGTAGAACTTACAAAAACTTTTCTAAAAGTTTTTTTTTTTTTTTTGACAATCTTTAAACAGTCAAATGCATATAGGTACTGTAAATTGTAATGGTGAAAAAACAAAATAAGCCTTTAACGCTTCCGGTGGACAGTTATGTAACTAATGTGTCGTCGAAATTGTGATATCTTTAATTGTGCATTTGTGCTTTAATCGTGTTCATCAGTCGTCATCATAGAGTAATTACTCTATGGCCATCATAAAGAACTGTTTGTTATAGGCCGTTGTTTAACCCGTATATTATCTTAAATCGACCCTTAGATCATATATTTCCATTATGTTCTAAGGTGGTACTCATTTATATTTTATTTCTCATGCGTACTACTGATAGTGACTACACCTTATGACCTAAGTACTTCACCGTTTTATCTACATCGTGGTCCGTGGGTTCGGAAATCCGGCAATATTTTATCTATCTAATATTATCAATGTTGACGAGTCGAGTGACTATGTATTCAGCAATTCATAAATTTACCATTCGATATTGGTGCAACACTCGTTATACCTACATCGTAGAAACGATATTTTGAATATTCCCGTGTTGCGTTTGTGTCCCTTTTAATATTCTGATTTCAATATTTCATACTCATTAGTCACAAGTATTTAGTTTAATACTTAATAGTCACCTCCTACCATACACTTCAGAGACGGAATATAATATTGCAGTTATTACTTACAGTTAAATTAGCATTTTCCATATGCAAAATCCTTTACCGTTTTTCCCGAACTGCCGATCAACGACTTACAGTCCATGAATGTGCATTTCAAAATGAAACACAAAATTTGGTATGTAACCACGTTTGAAGTCATGACGCACTGTTTATTTTTCATAGCGTTACTGCCACATAAATGAAATTATAAAATTTACACAAATTAAAATATAAGCGACTACAGCTTACAGACTACATTTATACTAACCGATAGTAATTGTATGGAAACATACTAAGCACAGCACATTATTTGAATGGTTAGTCTATGGAATCCCATTCATCATATCCCACTTCATATGGTACAATAACTCCATACAGTCAGTGCTTTGTCAGTATGCTATTTTTTTTTTTTTTTGGTTTTTCGGGTTACCTTATTTTAATATTACTCCATATAGGTATTTGTGATTGTAAACTGTGAATACTCCATTTTATACACGGTTTCACTAAATATTACTTTATAACTTTTATAGTACATCTTGTAAAATGTCACATGGCATTAAAATAAATAAATAAAAAAATCAATGTCGCTCATTCTAATCCATTCTATATGGCTTATTTTACTGTTTGACTAAACAGCTAGTCCAAGTCATGGTAATTGATGGGATCGTATCTGTTGATTACAAATGTGAGGTGTATGTTAGTAGTGGTTAACATGAACTCAATTTTTTATTGATGACTTAAAAATAATAAATAAATACAGAGTGAAAATGTTTGAATAATAAATTAAAAATATGCAATAATACAGTTTACATCTATTTATTTATATCCATAATTTTCCTGTTACTAAATAAGTAGGCAATTGATTGGTCTATACATTTTGAAAATTACTTAAAAAGTGAATATGTTATTATAGGTACTTATTTATAGTTGTATAGCTACTTCATATATTATTAGAAATTCTTAAGATTAATAAGTTTGAATATTGTGTTCTACATAAAATTATAATTTTTTTAACAAAAGTTATTACTTAAATTGTACATTTAATGTCTAAAAATGTGATTTTAGTATGGCATCAGATTTTTTCTACCCAAACATGGGCGGTGTGGAAGAACACATATTCAATTTGTCGCAATGTCTTTTAATGAAAGGATATAAAGTTATTGTCTTAACTCATTCATACCAAGATAGAGTTGGGGTACGCTATATGACAAATGGATTGAAAGTAAATTAAAATATATGTGAAAACTAGTCGATACATTTTACAAAAATGAATACATTAATTTTAATAGGTGTACTATTTGCCAATCAAACCATTTTATAACCAATGTGTTTTACCTTCAATGGTTTGTTCTTTACCATTGATTAGATATGTTTTAGTTCGAGAACAAATAACCATTATACATGGGCATTCAGCGTTTTCAACTTTAGCTCATGAAACAATGATGATTGGTCGTTTACTTGGCATCCAAGTAAAAATAATTTCCTTATCATGTGTAAAATAATGATAATTAAAAATATTTAATTTCTAGACAGTATTCACAGACCATTCACTATTTGGATTTGCTGACACTTCAGCTATTATAACAAACAAATTTTTAGAAATGTCATTAGCTGATTGTAATCACTGCATTTGTGTGTCACATATTGGGTAATTACTTATATAATTACATAAATTGTGTAAATTTAAAATTATTATTTTTTAGTAAAGAAAATACAGTATTACGAGCTCGTGTTAATCATCATAGAGTTTCAGTCATACCAAATGCAGTTGATACAACCGCATTTGTTCCAAAGTTGGAATTAAGAACAAAAAATAAAAGTAATTAATTGTCTAGAATATAATATTAAAAATACTTATTGAAATGTATTAACTAATTGTATTAACAGTTACGATTGTCGTGGTTAGTCGTTTGGTTTATAGAAAAGGTGTTGATTTGTTAGCTCAAATTATTGCTGATGTTTGCTTGAAAAATCAAAAGGTTTGTTTGCTTATAAAATTATACAAAATTTGCTTATTTCTAATAAAATCAATTAATACATTTTACATTTTTAAAGGTCCAATTTATTATTGGAGGTGATGGCCCTAAACGTGAACTACTTGAAGACATACGTAACAATTTGAATATTGGTGAACAAGTAACATTACTAGGTAGCTTGGAGCATTCACAAGTATGTAATGTACTTAATCGTGGACATATATTTTTAAATACATCCTTAACAGAAGCATATTGTATGGCTATTGTTGAAGCTGCTTCTTGTGGGTATGGTTTTAATTTTTTTCCAATAATTATAATTTATTTTATAATAAGACAATTTATTATCAATTTCAAGATTAAAGATTGTTAGTACAAGAGTAGGAGGCATACCTGAAGTATTACCTCCGGAACTTATAATTTTAACTGAACCTAATGTTCCATGTAAGTTAAATTAATTTTATCGTTTATAATGAATGTATAACCATAAAAATATCTAGTTATCAAAGTTGCTTACACCAGAAAAAGTTAATTTGTTAAAAAAAAATTCAAAATATGCATATTATGTGTATAATTATTAAATCAATTTTTTTTAAATTTTTTCAAATTTTAGCTATACTCCAAGGATTATATAAAGCTATAAACCAAGTAAATAGTGAACTTGGAGTACCACCAATTGAATGTCATCAAAAAGTGCAATCACTGTATAACTGGATGAATATTGCCAAAAGAACAGAGATTGTGTATAATATGGTTTCATTAGAACCACCAAAAAGTTTAGGGAAACAATTGCGCAGGTACCTTAGAGCTAATTCGATCAATTATTTTACTATAAACATATTTAAATTCTAGCTACATATCAACTGGAGTATATCCATTTCTACTAGTTGTATCATTTATGCACATATTACTAAGACTTCTGGATTGGTGGATTCCACGTTCAGTAAGAATCAATAAAAGATTTTTGTTCAATATTATTATTAAAAAAAATAATATATTTTTAGGAAATAGACCTGGCTAAGAATTATAAAATCAAGGATAGTCAAGTAAATTCTAACTCAACATTTTTTGAACATTGATATTACACGTTTTGTAAAATTGTTATTTATTCTATAAATGTATTTTAAATATAACAGTTCTAAAATAAACTTATTTATGGACGGATTTAGTTACATATAATATTTTTATAAGCCTGTTACAACATTATTTTACTTTAAGAGATCAAAAGTTAAACACATTCAACAATTATTTTAATCACAATTGAGTCATTTTTAATAAATCCATTTTGAAGAACTTCATCAATGGCAACAAATTCAGTGTAGCCAAAAGCTCTTGGATTTAAAGAAGGAACTTCATTACCAATATTTCCGAAAGAACACCTTCTAAATGCTTCAGATTCAGCTGATGATTGCATTTTCAAACAAATGGTCTGTATTGGATTTGTTGGATGGATTAAAAATAAAGTAATATGACCAGAAAATGGCCAAATTAAAGTATCATCATAATCACCACGCATCATATGAATAAATAGAGAAAGATTACGATTGTCTGTTGACATATTTATTCGACCACATACTCTAAAATTAAAAAAAAATTTTTTAAACATCAAATATTTTGTACTTGAATTAATTACTTGTATCCAGTAGAAGATGTATAGAATCCTGGAGTGTAGTATCGTGTTTGTAGTGGTTTATCTCTCATTGATTTTAAAGACTCCATAAAATTTTCAAACCTCCATATATATACACCATTGCACGTAATTAATGATATTGCATTTTGAGATTGTCCAAACTCGACAATTAAATTATTAATCATTTGTCTAAGTTGTTCAATATCTTTATCCTTGATAGAATTTTTTTGATTCAGACGTTCAATATCTTTTTCTTTTTCAATATTACTTTGTTCCAAAATAACTATTCTTTCATATAAATTACTGTTATAAATAAAAAAATGTATAATTAATTTAAATCTAAAAAGTGGATAAAAATATGGAAACTATAAGCTAGGTACTTTTATTAATATTGTATAATATTATCTTAAATTTGAGAATATTTTTTTATGCTTAATGGAGATTTTAAGTAAGAAAAGAATGTTAACAATATCTACAATTAATTCAATTTCGTTTTAAAGTTGGAATATTAAACCATTATTGTCAAATTATAATTTATAATATAATATTTTAAAGAATAACTGACCAAAGTAAAGCTTTTTCAGAATTAGGTTCTTTGTTTGCATCCCACAGTTGTATAGCTTCTAAAGCTTTAGAACGGGCATTATCTTTAATTTGAAATTTGTTCATAAAATCAATATGAGATTTTGTAAGTAGCTAGAAATATACATAAGATTTAAAATATTTTATTTAAAATAAAATATTAATTATGTTTACTTACAGTAACGTGTCGATGCGTACTCATAACAAGATGGTTAGATAATTCATTTTTATCTTTTATTGTATCCTTGCATCCAATTAAATGAAACGGGCAGAGATTATCAGCAAGTCCATTTATCTGTATTTCACAACAATCAAATAAACATTTAATGATTTCACTCTGATCTGAGTAAAAATTATAATTTGAAATTTTCAGTGATGGTTTATATCCAAAATTATTGATATTTCATATAGGCATAATACATTAATAATTTAAACTACAAGAAAATAAAAATTTCTGCCAACACTTCTAGAAAATTATTAATTAATAATTATAATAAACTTTTATAGAACTAACTAACTTGGTTTTTATTAAATCCACATGAGGCATAATGTTGATCAGCTTCTAACAATGGTATTGTAACATCACAACCAGTATTTAAACAAGCAACTTTTTGCTCATCTATTTCTCGTTTCGTATAGTTATCAGGAAATAAACCTTCGATAGTCAGGGGTAATAAATCAATTGGGCAAATTTGACTTTTACGCCTAAAATAAAAAAAAAATAGTTTTGATATCATATGTGTAATGTATTACCTAAGTATGTTATAGAAATGCATGCAATTAATACTTTATATGTTATCAAAGTATTTATAAAAACAATGTTTTTAACATAACAAAATATAGAACCTCAACAAAAATAGTAAGTGTGTATTTTATTTAAGTGATAAATATGCAATAAGTATGCTGCTGAAAGGCGACATCATCATCACAACGTCTCTGGTGTCTGTAATCACCGTACTAATTGCATAATCATATTAAAAAATAATAATAATCAGTATTTAACATACTAGTCAATTTTCCTATTACCCAAAGACAACCTAATTTAAATTATTTTTATACCTGGTGATAATGAAACAGAATTATTTTCACTCTTATCTTTCAACAGTTGTTGATACAATGACTGGAGAGGCTGTTATTTTTTTTTCGCTTAGTGTAAGGAATTATTTTATGTATTTTTATTGAGTTGTTAATTAATTTATTATGAGGAAGTAGGATATTGTCTATCCATGTCAGTGGCACACAATAACCCAGTAAAATTAAAAAAAAAAAAAAATTAGCTATAAAAAATTATTTAACTGTTCTTATTAATATAATACAATATTTAAAGTATTCTTAAGATATAAACTAAATAAATAAATACATAACATATTATATATAATTTGTTTTAACTTACTTAAGCCATGTACTTATACATTCAGAACAAAATCGATGTCCACATCTTGTCAGCATCGGGTCCTTTAGACAGTTAAGGCAAATAGAACATTCAAAACGAGGATCTATTAATGAAAGCATTTTTTTTTATCTATAAAAATGACAATAATATCAATAAGTATCATAAATATTTACCAAACTATATATATAGTTAAAAACAACATTTTTCAACATTTAGATAAAAAAAAATAAAAAAAAAAAAAGTATTTTTAAATAAATAATATTATATTATATCATGCTACATATTATGTACCAACTTAGATTCAGAAGAAAAAGGTATACAAATCCCAAAATCTGAATCGAAGCATAAAAATTAATTTTATAGTTTCGATATTTTGATAATATATATTCTAGGTAATTGTGTTACAATAAATTGGGGAGTAATTTTTATTTTATTTTTTATAAATTCACAACACTTATTAAATACTAATAATTTGTAATTTACTCAATTTATTATAAATGTTTTGAATACTAAGGAATAACTTTTATGTAACATATATTTTATAGTACCCAACAAAAAATTAGTATGAGGTTAGGTTAAAACCACAAATATTTTGAGGATTTTAATTGAAAATTTGTTATTTAAGTAATAAATTAAAATGCAGATAAAGGTAATAACAATAATGAAATTGCAAGATTTCAAAAATCATTTGGTAAAATAAATGCGACATTAATATGAATTACGATTAATACAATAATATCTAACACCTATCTGCGTATATTTAGTGTCTAATACTGTCTATTGATAATAATCACCTGTTGCTCTTATATTGATTTATAGTTCAAAACTTAAAAGTTTAAACCAACACAGCTCAATTAAAACAAATCACCATTTGTATACCAAATAGTATAGTAAATGCGTATGAGTGCATAATTAATTGTCAAATATTCTTTACTTGGATAGATTATGTATATACATCATACATACCAATGTGAAAAAAAACAAAACGTAATACGTGGTAGATTTTAACTACAGTACAACACTAGTCGTCAAGACTTAAGAAGGTGCTTGGTGGACACCGTGATTATTTATTATAATAGTAATATGAATAATAACAACTATCACAACTAGTAATATTATTTACATTAAAAAGTAGATAATAATTAATAAACAAAAATAACTACAACATAGTACAATAGTATAATAAATTAATAATATTATTGGTGAAAAAAAAATAGTGTCACCGCTGATTGAGAATTTTAGATTAATTCTAAATAATGACGTTGGAACAGTTTGAGATAAACTATCGTAATTTTTAATTTTTAATTAGATTTTTCAATGTTATACTTTAGTAGTATTGTAAATCGTTAAGTCGACGCGATACCATTTAATCTATTCCGTGTGTAACCTAGATATCGATTTTAAGAGGAAACATGTGCAACAACGTAAAAAACTAAAAATCCCTTTAAACGATTTTAAAAATATTAAACATAAAAATACCTATTATACCTATTTAGTATTTACCATTTTTTTCAAATTTTGTATATTATATTTAATATGATGCATCATACATTATTCGTCTTTTTATCCCAGTTATTTTAGTGGCGTCATTTCAATTTTTAACAAGAAGGGCAAAAGTTTTCGCCAGCCCATATAATTGAACAAAAAAAAAAAAAACGGAACGCATCGCTCCCAAATTAACGTACACTTATATTTTAATTTTGATACAATTCTCATCTTACATTACTTTATACGTGTATAATGCAGCAAAAGTAGCCTACTTTAATAAGAAAACAGACGTGGAGCTAAGTACCTACCTCAGTGGCGACATTTTATATTTTTCTAGAAGTGTGGAACAATTTAAATAACAATATGAAACACGACTGCTAAACCTTATTGAAAATTTTTCAAAAAGGTACCTTCTAATGTAGAGGTTTTTTCAAAATCTTTAAGAGCGATATCATATTGTTTTTAGAATTTCTAAATTGTAGTATCCGCTTTTATATATTTGAGGTAAAAAAATTATGAATATTAATTATTATTGTCATGACAAAATGTTGCCAGTGCTTGCACAATATTGTATTTCCTAAAAATTAAACCAATTATAATCATGTTATTTCACCAATAGCCGGCCCGCAACAATTGGAATGATTTCATACAATCAGACAGGGATAAATGCCCACCTTGCCCAACACCCACACGTCAAATGCGCCACCGAGTTATTTATCAACTATCGATAAAATTGTTTATAAAAAATTTTAAAAATGAACAGAGGATATGTGAAAACTTAATCATTTGATATTTTGATATAACTGTATTGATACTTAAATTAATTGAATAATAAATAATGCGTATTTTGAATTCTCGCAATAGCTATAATTTTAAATAATATTATCCAAACATAAATTAGTATCTATTGCAACATGACTAGAACTTTGAAGGAAGGTTAGGTTAAACTTTTGGAATAAAATAGTTTCGTGAGAAAGCTTCAGCACACGTCAAATTTTTGAGGGGTTTAATTTTTTTAAACTAAGACTCGCATTTAAATATCCAAAGACTAAACAGGTTCTAATAATTACATTTCCTCGTTTTAAATATTTGTGTTCTTTATATAATAAATATAAATATTGCACCTATTTGTGCAATAAACCGTTTGATACATAAATTGTAGTAATAACATATATATATATATATACTTTATAAATACAGATTTTATAATTTATTTTTCTATTAACAATACGGTAGGTTGAATTATTTTTTACCAAAAATATTGTATAATATTATATAAATAGTGTAATGAGGTCTATGATGGTGAGAGTGTGAGGTGCGACGTGTGTTCTGTTGAGCCGTTCGCGGGAGGTAACGAACGAACCTAACAGACACAAATTTTGCAACGTATATATGTAGAGAAAAACAGATTAGTAATATATTTTTGAATTTTTGATATTAAGACATTATAATATTATATCATAACAATTAAAAATTATTATAATACACGGGCGCACATGAGCACACCATTAATCACAAATTTTCGTGCGCGCGCGCGCACACACACAAGCAAACGCGCCAATCGCACAGTGGCAGTGCTCGCGTATCATATTATTATTATTATTATTCGAGCGCGGAACGGAAAACCATCGTACTCCACACAGACACGGACGGAGTGTAATAGTTGATAGTAATAATATATTACTATTATTATTGTATCATCTCGCCCTATATTGTGCTATAATATTGTCTTGATGAGTAATTTTTAATAACAAATAAGTAAACAACAAACTATTTCGTAATATCGACTGTATTACGGGTCGACGGCGCGTGACGATTACGAATCTTCTTGTTATTATTACGAATCGATTTCCAGTGTAAACGTCGCGTAGGTGTTGCCGTCGTCGCGAACACTCGTCGTCACCGATGACGCGCTCGTTCATCGTCGCTGCACAATCGCTGTCGCACGTCTTCAGCGTCCGTCGTCGCGACGACCAGTGACCACCCAACCACACCACCGACCACTGCTGTATACTACGTCGTCGTCGTCGTCGTCGTCGTCGTCGTCGTCGTCGTCGTCGTCGTCGTCGTCATCAACAACACCTCAGCTCGCCATTGCCCGAACAGCCTGTCGTCGGTACCAACTATACGCGTTAGACGGTCGTATTAAGGCACCGCTTTACACCTGGAAACCCGGCGCCGGCCTAGCATGACGCTGGACTACAGTACGGCCAGTCGCGCAGCGCAACTCGTCGAACGTTTGACCAGCACCGGCGAAAACGACGTCGATCACAAGTTGTTCGACGAAATCGAAAACATTTGCAAGTAAGTGTCAAAATCTTAAGTCGAAAACCCTCAAAAAACATAACTCGTATACTCGTTATACAATAATAATATCATCTACCACTATTATTACTACCGACCGCCACCACCACCACCACTACTACTACTACTACTACTACTAGCACCACCACCACCATCCATAACTACATAATATATTACTCTTGTAACTCCAACGAACAATCGTCGGTTAAATGCTGAGAACCTTTAATGTTGTTTCGTAGTATTACTCTATAAAAACGTACATGTCACCATGCCGCACCGTCAATCCAATCCTGAGCGTCACCCTGTTTAGCAGCAATTGTAAATAGTTATAATCGTTTGATAACCGATATTATATTACTATATTACCTGATATACCTATACAACAATTATGGATAAGAACAACGGTGAATCAGACTCCGTAGCTCGAGGCAATCTTAGACAGCCGACCAGGGTGTTTAAGAAAAGTTCACCTAATGGTAAAATCACTGTTTACTTGGGAAAAAGAGATTTTGTCGACCACATCACCAATGTCGACCCTATTGATGGTGTGGTATTGGTCGATCCTGATTATGTCAAAGGAAGAAAGGTATTTGGCCATGTTTTAGCTGCCTTCCGATATGGCCGTGAAGACTTGGATGTGTTGGGCTTGACTTTTCGAAAAGATCTCTATATAGCCTCTGAACAAATATATCCTGTTGGCAATATACGTACTCCGACTAGACTACAAGAACGTTTGATCAAAAAACTTGGCCCAAATGCTATACCATTTTATTTTGAATTACCACCTCATTGCCCAGCATCTGTTACGCTGCAACCAGCTGCGGGTGATACAGGAAAACCGTGTGGAGTAGACTACGAGTTCAAAGCGTTTGTTGGAGACACTGCTGAAGATAAACCTCACAAAAGAAATTCAATAAGGCTAGCTATTAGAAAAATTATGTATGCACCCAAAAAAGAGGAAGTGCAACCATCTGTTGAAGTGTATAAAGAATTTGTTATGAGCCCGAACAAGTTATATTTAGAAGCATCCTTGGACAAAGAGCTTTACTACCACGGAGAAAGTATATCAGTGAATGTCCACATAGCCAACAATTCTAACCGAACTGTAAAAAAAGTAAAAGTGTTTGTAAGACAATTTGCTGATATATGTCTGTTTTCGACTGCCCAATATAAATGTACTGTTGCTGAACTAGAGAGTGAAGATGGCTGTCCTGTTGGTCCTGGTTTTACATTGTCTAAAGTATACACAGTAAAACCTACTTTGCATAACAACAAAGATAAACGTGGTCTAGCGTTGGACGGGCAGTTAAAGCATGAAGATACAAATCTTGCTTCTTCAACAATAGTGAGCAATCCTTCACAAAAGGAAAATCTAGGAATTATTGTCCAATATAAAGTGAAGGTTAAATTATGCCTAGGCACTTTAGCGGGAGAGTTGACAGCTGAACTTCCATTTATTTTGATGCACCCCAAGCCTGAAGAGGAAGTGCTTCCAATATCCAATAATGCTGCAAACTCTGGTACAGCAATTGATGACAACGGTGTACGCGTAGATAATTTGATTGAATTAGATGAAGATGGCCCTGCACCATCTCATGATGAAGATATAATTTTTGAAGATTTTGCTCGTTTACGACTAAAAGCTGGTAATGATTAATTGAAATAACCATGTAAATCTGGATGAATTTATGAATTATTTCATTATTCAGTCTAGAGTATAGATAAATAATACACACATCTACTGGATGTTTCTGTCAAATAAAATCACAGAGAGTCTATTCAAATTGTATAGACTTCAATGGAAATCATGAAAATTCCTAAAACTGATAGAAATTGGTTTCTACGATAATTGTTAAAAGATACAATGCAATTATAAGGAACTTTTAATTTTTTGTCAGACTTTATGCGCAATGCTGTTAACATTGATTTAATTATTTAGAGCCCAAGGGTAGGGCTAAGATTTATCATTTAATTCAATTTTTAATTTTTGAAATTTATTATTATCAAGTACCTATTTAATACATCCTCTATTAGACTTTTAATATTATTTTTGTAGCTTAATTAATTATTACCAAATTATATAAAAATTCACTACTAATTTAATATTATATACTTATTCAATTTTTATTAAAACCAAATAAAAATGTTTAGATAATAATTATTATGTAGGCGTTTAATTTGTTTATAAACTGAAATTCAGGAAGATTATTGTTTTTAGTAATCTAAAATTTACTAAGTAGATAACATATAAAAAACCTGTTTGATAACACTATTAGGTTTAAAATTAAATTGTTTTTAAATACATTGATTAGACATTTGTACAATATTCTTTTATTTTTTATTATTAATACTTTTTTTATGATCAAATCTCGGATTAAATGTTTTAGTGCACATTCAAAGTTTATAAAATATGTTCAAATAAGTAGTTTTAACATTCCTCAAATTGTTAAACATTGAATCAATTATATTTTAATTTATTTTCTAGTGTATTTTTTTAAATGTAATATCTTTTTTCTTTGAAAGATATATATCACAAATATAAATTATTATCCAAAATACTAAAATGTTTATTACAGTTATCCAAGCCTAAAATTTTAGTAAGTTCCTACCTAAAATTTATTTTATAGGTAGTATAATATGTAATCAATACCCATTAATACTCAAATGCAGTGCATCAGCATTATTTTTTGTGCCAAAATGATTACACTTACGTGTTTAATAACAATAATAATTTTGTTTATTTTTGGGAATTATTTTTATTTATTCAGTTATAATGGCCAGTACATATTTTGATTGATATATACTACTATTTATTCCACAGCATTAGGCTATCTGCATGTAGTATGCTTTAGGCTACCAAACATTTAAGCAATTTATATTTTTTCAATTATGTTTTGACAATCGAAGAATTCAGTATAAGATTTTAAATATTGTGTTAAGTTGAACCATTGTTAAATAATTTATGCAATTAAATAATGTGTAATAATTAATAGGTAAATTATCTGCGTGTATTGTGATTTATGTATTGGAAGTAATTTTAAGATAAACATAGTTAGTTGAACATAACCAGTAATATTCTATGATCTTAACTTTTATTGACAGGGTTTTCTTTTAATTATTTTTAATTATTTTTTTTTTACTTGTCGCTACTAACGAATGGATTTTTCAACATTATGATACTGTTAATTATAAATTATCATATGCAATGTCTAATTGATGTATGGATCTTTAACTGACAGTGACTGTGAGATTATTGATGATTGTTATTATTTTATTTGTGTAAATGTGTGTTTGTCCAATAATTATGGTTAAACTTTATATACCTATGTTAAATATCAATTTATAAAGCACAAATATTTCAATTTTAGACTTATTTAAATTACACCAGTATATATATATATATATATTCTATTCTGTTCTCTATTCAATTTCAATAAACTAATATTAACCAAATATATTTTCAAAATATGGTTTTCATACAATTTTATTTAAGAATAAGTATTATAAGATGCATGATTAACCTTTTTGTTAAATCAATTTTTCATGTTGATTGTAAATAAAATTAAAGTTCACTTTTATAGGTTTTTAATATTTTTGTTTTGTTTTGTAACAGTCTAGTCTTTTAAAATGGTTAATATAATAACCTAGAATAATGTATACCTTTTATGTGGTAAGCCCAAACCTTAACTTTAAAATGTATTGTATCAAAATAATATGTAGATAGATGTATTATACCTAATACCGTAGTTTGTAACATTTTTTTATGAGCATAATTAAATTGTTTTTTAGAATTTGAAGAATCAGAATATAATTTAAAACATACTGAATCATGTGTACGATATAATAGTCAAATTAAAATTGTTTATTTTAAGACAACGATTTATTGAATAATTACCTAGCTAATTTTACACAATATGCCTACATTAAACAATTTGTAAAGCTTTTAAATAAATATCTTATTATCAATTTAATTGATTTTTCAAATTAATTTCAAGTATAAGTTTTGGCTTTGGTTAAAATGAACATGCAAAACAGGGTGAAACAAGAAAAGATTAATTTTTTTTCTGATGGTGGGGCTTTAACCAAACCTTAACTAAAATTGTATTTAATTTGAATAAATCATCCTACACCTACATCGAGTAATTTTTATTTAATATATAATTCAAAATAGGAAAATAAGTTTTTTTAAATTTATATACCCATAATAATTGAATCCGATTTAAAATTAAGGTATTGAGGTACACTTTATGATTACTATTAAAAATTATAATCCTCAAATATTTTCGCTTATGCGCATGCTTAAAAATAATTCAAATACATATCAAATAAAAAATATTAAAAGCAATATCTATGACATTATTTTGTTCAAAGGGTTAGGTTAGGACTACCTTGGGGGTCACTACCTTTAATAAAATATGTAAATCCTAATTTTTATGTTGATTACTTTTTACGTTTAAAAATAATTATTTTAATGTATGGAATGATTTGTATATGACTGTAACGTTCCATTTGTATGAAATTTATTAACTTTTGGAGTAGAATGTAAAATAATATTGTAAAAAACATAATAATCAATGATTATTAGATTACCTATTACTTTTGGTTGACATAACTAAACTATTAACTTATATTAATTAATTATATAAACAGTTATACATATTTAGTATTTACCATTTTTAATTATATTGTAAAACATATTTATTTATTTACATAAGTGATGTTTTTAGCTTTAAAGCTTGGCTTTTTTAGAACAATTAGGTACCTACCTACAGCTTATAACAATATTACCTTATACCATTTCCATTTATAATTCAAATTTTTGTGATCAATACTATACTGTGGTTAATAAAAATATAAATCTATAAAAAAAATTCCTTGCTGATATATTTTTTTATCTTTCCTATAATGTAAACAATATGATATATTTTATTATTACATTACCTATTTATTCAATATCTAATTGGTACTATTAAGTACTTATAAGTGTACTATAATCATGTGTACATCATAATTCATAATACCTATAATAGTGTGTAAAATCAAAATAATGGGTATATAACAATTGTTATAAATACAGCTTTTGAGACGGTTAAATATAAAATAAATATCTGCTGGTGGTCGATTTAAAATTTAAATATTGGGAACTCAGCATGGTTGGTGTACCAATTGAAACACGACAATTAACGTGTTTGAATAATGATTTCGACCAGAGCCTTCAGGTCCTTGAAATATAATTTCATATTGATATTGATCGAAAATTTTTGGTATTTTGGCTCTATTGGGTATTTGAAATATCATATGCGTGCAATCGTCAATTAACTTTCGATCGATTGGTGTACAAGACATGACGTTTCAAGAGCTCACATTTATTACGCGACACTATTCGAGAAAACCGTGTAACGATAGTACGACAAATAATTATTGCTCACTCGCACTGTTCAGCAGAATCTGCAATCGTAATTGTTAACTCTACAAAATGTACTGAAGTTTTTATAAAAATGAAAATGTGGTGTCATTATAGTAGTTTCTGGGGTATAAGTGACAAAATGTATTTTTTATAAATATATAATATAATTGTGCATGGGCTAGTTCTGTTGTTATAATGTATCAATCCGAGAAAAGAATGTAAACGTATAAATATGAAACATATATGGGTGAACATAAACCCCAACTTACACATATTTCACATCACGTAGGATAAATGTTGACAAAATGTGTTTAATCCTATTTTCTGCCCGACACTAGGTATGAATGTATGATTAAGGAAAAAATAACAAATTCTTTTATGAGCTTTTGTGATGTAAACACGTTCATCGAAAATTAAAATCCTATTCGATTATTATTTTATTTCTAACAAAAATAAAATCGTCTTAATCAATGTAACATCATGAGATGTATTATGACGTATAGTTGCAAAATAAGATAGTATACGTAGATATCGCATAATACGACTAATACTGTTGTCTGCCGGCGAAAATGCGAATGTCGTACACATTGTAATTTGAAATAGGTTATTAATTATTATTAGTTATTACTTATTATTTAACTTATTAATATAATATAATACTGTGCGATCGTGTTTGATTTTCTAAACGATGCTGTGATGTATACACATTGTTATTATTAATATTTTACTCTGGTTGCAGGGCACCGACGTCGTATGATAGTCATCACTATTCACTAGAATGTTTAGTGCATATTCGACTTTGTATTATTATTATTATTATACTCTGTAGTCGGTACGTTTTAATTAAGTCCGGAACGCAATATGCAGGAAGTACCTACTAACACAATTATTAACTGTTGCCAAAAACTGTGCGTCTGACAGTGTATATTAATCGAGTTTCAGATATCCTTTGATAAACAACAGTTGTTTCAGTGTAAATTTAAATTAACAAAATTTGTTGTCTATCGATTTAATTATCTATTACTTAAACGCTCCGAAGAGCAGCAGAGCATCCCCTCCATAATATTTGTATACAAATAATGTACTTATTGTACTTGTATATAATGCATTATATTTATTTCATTTGCTTTATAGTTATACAATTGTTATATTATTATTATCATCTAAGTGGGAAGGTTACAATTTCTTTATTTTTTTATTTATAAAATATAGCAGGTAACTCTCTCACCACCACTTGTATCAAAAATGTTTTTCTTCGTGTAATATAATGTAATTATTATCAATCTGAATAAATAAAAAAAAACAATTTAAAGTTTATTGTGTTCTTAATACTGTGATTCATGGCCCAAAAATAGCAGTTTTCGTTGACAATATTAGGTAATTTGAGCAGATGGGTCTGTCAGTGCGTTCAAATATCGAATTCCGACGACAGACTATAAAAATTATATTAAACTCGTTTGAAGAGTATAATAATATTAGGTATGTGAAAATTCCTCGTTCAACAGGGTAGGGAAATGCATCTTCATGTAACAAGAACAAATATTGAAACTGATAGCAACATAAGATAGATAATAAGGTATAAACATTGTAGAGGGTCAACTTTATTGGTTCCTGGATATTATGTATAATACATTTATCTGAGATGCTACGATCTTATGTTGTAATTTGTAGCTGCAGAAAAAATGGCCATTAGCATTCTATCATAAGTAAGTAAGTATAAAGTATTTAGTGATAATAAGTAATAACAATAATCAAATGATGAGCGTGTACCGGAATTGTACATACGGCACACGAGTAAATATTTGGTACCTATTGTGGCTCTTGTTTTAAGTTTCCGAAAAAATTAATTATATAATATAGAAAGTACCAAGCTTAATGTCTAAAAAAATGTAATGTTTTTGATAATATTTTTTTATATAATTTAATCTTGTCATCAAACATTTTTGAAAAATAAATTATATTTTCACAATTTTTATCGTTATCATAATTTTTTAAGTTTCATACTTTTTTGAACGATAGTAACATATATTTTTAATTTCATATTATTTCGAAGCAAAATATTTTCCTGAAAATGTTGACGTATAAAAACATTGTAAGTTTTAGATGAGCGGAGTTGTAATATGATATTACATGATGATATTCGTATTTTGCAGGGTACCTAACCCTGGTACATCTAAACTTAAAATACTTAAACTAATGATTTATAATTCGATTTTTTTCATCAAAATTTTCAAAAAAATATTCTGCTTATGAATATGAAATTAAAAATGTATGTTGCTATCTTGAAAAAAAGTAAAAAATAAAATTAAAAGTGTGTATAAAAAGCTCAAAACCAGTTAAAATATTTTGAAAATATTATAATGTATAGGAAATAGTAAAATAAGCGTTTGGTGAAAATTTAAAGTATCTAAGGTTATTTGTTTTTGAATTATAACTAAATAAGAAAATCGTTATTATAAGGGTAGATATCCAATGTAGGAAACATTTTAAATATCAAACGTTCGTAAAAAAATAATTTGACTTTCCGGTAAACTTTTTTTTTGATAAAGGTAGAAAAACTTATGAGGGATCTTGAACTAAATTTTCTAAATTTCAAAACTCTTTTTGAGTTATTTATAGACATAAGAATTTTTTGATATTTATTAGTTTTTTTTTAAATAATTGTTGGTAAAAATTATTTTGCTCTCTCAAAAAACTTGAAAATGTAATTAAAGGATCATCATAGATTGTTATTAATATCATTTGAAAAAAATAATTTTAGTCGAATTATTTTGTGTTAGAAATTCATAAAAATAAATGTTTTGTTTTGTATCTAAGATTTGAAAATTTAATACATGATTCCTCTAGTTTGTTTGTTTTTAAATTTGTCAATTTTAAACAAAAAAAGTAGTTTTTTTGATCGTAAGAGTTAAAATTTTTTTTGAAATTGGATATTAACCCGTAAACTAACAATTTTTTTTTCAAAGCATTTAGGTACAATTCAAATTTTGTCAAAATTCATCAAAATCATTAACATTTGTAAATTATGTTGTAGTTAAAAATTTATAAAATGTTCAATTTATGGATTGAACATTTATTACAAGTACTCATAAAGTGTTTATACTGTAACCATAAAATCTAGAAAATAAATTAATAGAGTTTATTTTTGTAGATATTTTAGTTCAATTTGGTCAAAATTAAATATTTTGACAAAGAATAACAATTTTAGTTATTTTGCTGTTTTTAAAAATATTATTTGTGGGTACTTATAACATTTAAAGTTGTATATTATTGTATTTTATACATATAATGACGTTGTTTTCAAATGAATTGTTTTGGGATGAAATAAATTCAACAGACTGTATCACTAATAGTGAAATTAATTCTTTTAATAGATAGCAATAATATGATCAACTATACTTAGTGTGTAGGCTATATTACGTTTTAGGCAATATAAAAATATTCGTCGGCACTTGAAACTAAAAGGATATTACTAAACGTATTTTAAACACGCAATGAGTAATGACATTTTCAAATGTAATATTTTTAGCAAAAATGAATTCAACCTATTGTATTATTAATAGTAAAATTAATTACTTTAATAGGAATAATATAATATATTATACTTAGTTATGTAGGTAGGCTAACTGATCGTCTTCATTTAGAATCGTTTTTCATATACAATGATTTTATATCATTGAATTCAAACCGAACCATCTATTACAGTGACTCACTCGACACCTACTGTCCAGCAGAGTGGTACCCACTTGCCCACCTTTTTAAGCATATATAACATACTTGGTGAATATATTTTTATATATATATTTAGATTTTTTTTAAAGAAGTATCCTTTAAAGACTATATACCTTCTTATATTTTAAAACTGATAACCAACTTTTTTCTGGTAAATTGTTAACCGGATGACTTTCTTGACAATATTGATATTTCTAAATAGAAATTAGAGCAAGTAGTCCGATAGGCCATGTACCAACTGTCAAACTGCAATGGTGACAAGTGGTAAAATCAGTAAATGTTTTTTTATGATAATTATATATTTGTTTATGCTTAATTCAATCAAGAGTATTTATATATCTATTATTATATTATATTATCTGCAGTGCGTCCGTCGCGCATTTTGCCATTTCCTTATTACATTTGATAATTATTATGTCGCGTGTACCTATTTGGATATATGTATAAATCATGTTACCAGTTACATTATAAATTTATGAGTAGGTACGTTGTTTTTTACTTGAGTCATAAACACATGTTGATTGGGCTCTATCAACGATATAGCTATTAGCTACTAATTACTATTGCTAATATATAATATAGGTATGTTTAACTAAACCTTATACGTCAAACACGCATTGAAGTATATTTAAGGTCTGCTGTCAATTTGAAGTATTAAGTGCCAATTATATGGGCCAAATACACTTACGATATTTTATTGAAAAAACATTATTTCTCCATGCCCAAGTAGTTATTATACTTCTATAAGTATGTAAAGCTATAGGTCTCAATGCTCGCGAAAATTTGATTTGTTCACGTTCACCTGTAAATACAAACGTATTACACGTGTGTCAACAGATTGTATGCTATTATTGAAAACAAGTGATGAATTATTGAATTATAAAGTATGAATGTACGTATAGAGTAGTATGCATAGCTATAATAATATTCGTTATTCTAACAGTCATTCAGGAATATCCGTATAAACAAGGTGTAACAGAAAGATATGTCAAATGAAATAACTTTTGTTCTAATCATTATTTTAACATTTTTTTTTTTATAAAATATATTGACACTTGCGCCACAAGTACAGTATACAGTTTTTTACTTAAATTTTTTAATACAGAAAAAAGATTTTAAATTTGATTAAAAAAATGTTTAGAAATATTCAAAATAGTTAATTTATGAACCTAATTTTTGGAAAAATTTTAATGGAAATAACGTTTATTTGAGTCAAGTAGTTTTTTTTTATAATTTTTTAAGATATCTACGTTTTTTGGAGTAAATGAGTTTGAAACGTAACAACTTTTTTTAAAATATTATTTTTGAGAATTTTCAGACGTCAGTAAATTTTAAATTATTGATTATCCATATAACATTTATAATTTTTTTCATATATTTAACTTTTATTATATTTTTATTTTTATCTGTCAATCTTTCTGTTACATTCTATAGACTCGAATGCAGAAATGCATATTACTGTATTTTTGGAAAATACTATTACTATATATAATACACTCCATTAATTCTTATAGTATTACATTTAAATATTAAAATATATATTTATACGTCATTATTAAAAACCAAAGGTCACTTCCGGCATCAC
Source organism: Pentalonia nigronervosa (assembly GCA_014851325.1). Taxonomy (NCBI): domain Eukaryota; kingdom Metazoa; phylum Arthropoda; class Insecta; order Hemiptera; family Aphididae; genus Pentalonia; species Pentalonia nigronervosa. The sequence continues at coordinate 3,104 of JACXSJ010003426.1, read as the reverse complement.
TGGTACAAAAATACCAGTATAATACGTTTGTATTATAATGTAGGTGAACCTAATGATTGTTATTTGTTATGTTATAAATTTTATGCTATTTTAATTTATAGTTTATAATTAATAAACTACAATTTTCTAAAATTTTTATATAATCATGAAAATAAATGGAACCTACTTTTATATTATACGCCCAAAAATAATTATAACTCACCAATTTTTTTTTAAAAAAAAATTTCGCTTGATAATTAATTATTGGTATACATACGTTTATATTTATTTTTTTCGTGTAAGGATAATATTATTATATAATGTGTAATTACGTAAAGCCTATTGTATAAAGTATATATAAACCAATGTGCATACTATCAGGAATGATAGTTATATACTTAGGTACCTATATTCGATTGTTGGAGGCCATTTCGATTTTTTTTTAAATTATAAAAAGAAAAACAATTTTAGTTATTTACTTACCCGTATTTTAAAAATGTTATTCGTTGGTATTTAAACATTTATAATATATTATTTTATTTTATATTCACAATGACGTTTTCAAATGAATTGTTTTCGAAAGAAATTAATGCAAATTACTGTATAAGTAATAATAAAATTAATTGTTTTAATAGATAATAATAATATGATCAAATATACTCAGTAATATTAGCTGACAGACAGTTTTTACTCAGAATCGTTTTTCGTATATAATGATTTTATATTATTGAATACAAATTCAACACATCCATTACCTGTACAGATACGTTTCTAGACATATACACCTACCTCACCTTTTTATTATTTTACTATCTTTATATAAATTATTTTTGTATTTACATAATTTCTTATTTGTTATTACTATATACCTAATAACTAATGTTCTTTTTTATTTATTACTTTAATACAATATAATAGGATACAATGTAATATACATAGGTAATACTATGCATAGTTCGTTTATATTGTTTAGTGTTAACATATAGTGTAAAAACTAAAAAAATGGTGTTATGGTACAAAATAAATTCATCAGATTAAATTATAATATAGTTTTAATTTAAATAATTATTCTGTACTAAGAATTGAGATAGCTAATATCTAATAGGTAATGTTTGTATTTACATTTTTTATACGAATATAGGAATTGTTTATGTAATTCTTTATTTACATATGGGAATTTTTTAGAAAATCCTCAATCTACATCGACAGAGTTCATGTATTACTATTTCATCAACTCAAAGAAAAACATTCTCAGATTCGTTTGAGTGCACTCCGAATTTGTAATCGTCTTTTTAAGTATGTATTTGATGCTTTTGTATAATATATATTGTTGTTTATTTTGTACTATAGTCAATAAATTATTAGATGGACGATAATAAAATTATATAATCATACCATTTGTTTTAGGAAATTTGAACATTTTAGGAAATTAATAATTGTCGATATCTCGGTTCTCCTAAAACTCACAATTAACACGGACGCAGGACGAACGTTACCCCCGCCAAAAAAATTCGCCATGGATTTGGAACTTTACTCCATTAGATGCATTAAGGAATGGAACGACGAGTTTGGGAAAGACTTTAAAGACGAATTTAATTTTGTGTTTAAATATTTGAACAAGTACAAAAAAGTAGGTTACTTTAGATATTGTCATATTTGCTATATATGTATAATGTATATTGTATACACTCTTTATGTGTCAAATCCTCGACTCAAGGATACTACAATGCATTAGTCAATTATTATATTCTTTAACTACTATGTGTGAGGTATGTATAACATTTCAGATTGATTTCGAATCGATGACCGTGCGGTCCGTTGCCAATGCGAGACTACTGGAGGACAGAGAACAGAGACAACGGCGTTTGAATGAGGAAAAATTGAAAAAAATCGAGTCCCAAATAAATGGTATAAATACTAATTTATTATTTTATTATTTTGTACCTGAAAATTAATCTTAAATAAATATCTTAGCCTTTAAGAAATTGTATGTATACACCTATACAGGGTGTTGCGCGATAATTGTGTCAAACTTCTAGAGGTGTTTCTACACCTCAAATGGAACAAAAAAAGTCCTTATGACCATAATCGAATAATCAATAATAAGAGAGATATTTAAATTTTTGTGTTTTTTTGGTTAAACGCGAGTTTCATTCATAATAATGTTCATATTTGCTAAACCGTAGATACTACAATTAATTTGAATACATTGATGAAAAGTTCATAAAATTTAGATTAGGAAAACATATCTTACAAGGTTCTCACCTGATTTTTTGGGTAAAAAGAATAACACAATTTTTTTAAGGCAAGGGGCGTGCAAATTTCAGAAAAACTTCAAAATATTATAAGCTTTTCAACAGTGTACTCGAATTTTTCGTTAGGTACGTAAATAAATTCTAAGCAATAAATACAAAACCTGGTAAACTGATTTTATTTAAATTTATTTAAACTTTAAAAATATTATTACAAGAGATTCAAAATAAGTTTATACACCTACATTTATTGCAAAAAATGTTCAAAGTGTCCACCGTTTTGCCTCAAACAAGCACGTGCTCTCTCACGTATTTGTCTCCCGGTTTCTTCTGCTGTCGTCATTCTCTGCATTTCAATAGCTGCTTGAAGAATTCTCTGCCTTAGTTCTACTTCAGAATCGATTTCCTGATGGTAGACACGTTCTTTAAGGTATCCCTAAATAAAAAAATCTATAGGAGTTAGGTCTGGAGACCTTGAAGGCCATGGAATTGTGCCTCCTCTGCCGATCCAACAAGTAAATGTTTCGTCCACAAGTGCTGTCTCACTGCCCTAGAGAAATGTGGTGGGGCCCCATCATGTTGGTAAATCAAGTGTCTTCTGACTTCTAAAGGTAAGTCATCAAGAAATTCAGGTAGTTCATTTTGAAAAAAATTTAGATATACATTTCCACCTACCATCCGAGGAAGTCCTAAAAATGGACCAATTACACGCTACCGATAATGCCCATCCACACATTGATTAAAAATCTGCGTTGTAATCTTTGTTAACGTACTAAACGTGGATTTTCCTGAGCATAGTGATGATTGTTATCAGTGGCGCCGACCTATTTTTAAACAGGCAGTTCAATTTATTTTGTTTGATACCCACCCCCC
>JACXSJ010003425.1:0-24273 GCA_014851325.1 Pentalonia nigronervosa | reverse complement strand
TCTACATCAGCTATAATACAAGAACAAAAAAAAACTGTAAATCTTGAAATTGTTGATAATAATGATGTTGAAATATCTAAGCAACAGGTGTCATTAAAGAAAGCCATCGGAACTTCTATAGTTCTGAATACACCTAAGAAAAATGAATACAATGTAGATCCTCATAATTCTCAATCTGACTTAAATAGTTTATTGAATATTGACAAAAATGTACATGGTATTGAAGTAACAAAATTAAATGAATCTACATCAACTATAGTACAAGAACAAAAAAAAACTGTAAATTTTAAAATTGTTGATAATAATGATCTTAAAATATCTAAACAGGTGCCATTAAAAAAAGTCATTGGAACTACTATAATTATAAATACATCAAAGAAAAATGAATACCATAATATAGATCCTCATATTTCTCAATCTGACTTAAATAGTTTATTGAATATTGACAAAAATGTACATGGTATTGAAGTAACAAAATTAAATGAAACTACATCAACTATAGTACAAGAACAAAAAAAAACTGTAAATCTTAAAATTGTTGATAATAATGATGTTAAAATATCTAAACAGGCGCCATTAAAGAAAGTCATTGGAACTACTATAATTATAAATGCACCTAAGAAAAATGAACACAATATAGACCCTCATAATTCTCAATCTGACTTAAATAGTTTATTGAATATTGACAAAAATGTACATGGTATTGAAGTAACAAAATTAAATGAATCTACATCAACTATAGTACAAGAACAAAAAAAAACTATAAATCTTGAAATTGTTGATAATAATGATGTTGAAATATCTAAGCAACAGGTGTCATTAAAGAAAGTGATTGGAACTTCTATAGTTACAAATGCACCTAAAAAAAATGAACACAATATAGACCCTCGTAATTCTCAGTCTGACTTAAATAGTTTATTGAATATTGACAAAAATGTACATGGTATTGAAGTAACAAAATTAAATGAATCTATATCAACTATAGTACAAGAACAAAAAAAAACTGTAAATCTTAAAATTGTTGATAATAATGATGTTAAAATATCTAAACAGGTACCATTAAAGAAAGTGATTGGAACTACTATAGTTATAAATACACCTAAGAAAAATGAACATAATATAGATCCCCATAATTCTCAATCTGACATAAATAGTTTATTGAATAATGACAAAAATGTACATGGTATTGAAGTAACAAAATTAAATGAATCTACATCACCTATGGTACAAGAACAAAAAAAAACTGTAAATTTTAAAATTATTGATAATAATGATCTTAAAATATCTAAACAGGTGCCATTAAATATTATCACAGCTGCCTATGTTATAAATGCAACTAAGACAAATGAAAATAAGATATATCTGAAACCAAACAATTTGCCTTTAAATTTAGAAAAAATTGCTGTTCCAAAATCAGTAATTTCTAATATGAAAATTATTCCTTCATTTATATCTAGCCAAATTAAAAAATCACCAACAATCTCCATAATACCTGCAACTACACTCATCCAACCAAAATCTACCATCAATACAAATTTACAACCAAAGTTAAATCAAACTGAAGTTCTTAATAATAAATGCATTTCAACATTAAAACCCGGGTTTAAAATAATATCTTCAAATGACTCAAAGTCAAAAATGCTTATACTTCCAAAAGGCGTTAATTATATATTAAAAACAATAAAAAAAGAAGACGTCAAAAACCCAGCATTGCCAAGTGTTAGTCCTACATCAACTATATTAAAACCAGTAAATTCTATAATACCAATATCAGTTGCTGAAAAGTTTAATACAATTGAAAAACGAGAAATTAAATATAAGAATTCAAAATTTGTATTTGGCATGAAGGAATTTCAAAATCGAAGACTCCAAGTTCTACCAAGTGAAGAAAACATTTGTGCTAGAAAAGACAGTAATTTATTCAATTCAACCATAGATTTTCAACATATATATAAACGTTCTTCAAAGTTATTTGTTAAAAGTCAAAAAAGGAGTCTTAAACCCCATACAGATTCACCAAATCCTAAATTAATTAAGATTGCAAATATTTCAGAATCTAAACATGTTGAACAAGAAAAAGAACTATCATTTAAAACATCATCAATGAATAAAATTACAAATTCAACTGATTTTACCATTAGAAGTGAAGAGAAAAAGCTTATACCCCATACTATTACAAGTAAAGATGTAATAGATAATCATCCAAAGGTGGTTATTGAAAATTATAAGACTAAATTAAATACTAATGTTGAAAAAGCATTGTGTCCTACATCTGGATTTATTCAAATATCAAGGCCTGAATCTTTAGTTAAAACATATGGTAGACCGTTAACTGTCACAAAATATGGTTGGTATAAACTATAAATTATGATAATCCATTAACTACTTTTTGTTTGTTTTATTACAGGTAATTTTTCTTCTAATGAACTAAACACTGTAAGATTAGTACCTCTTAATTCACTTAACCAATCGGAAACAAAACTGAATACCAACATTCCCGGAAACGGCAAACATTTGTTTATAAAAATTTTAAAAAATAATGGTAGTGTGTCTAACGCTACTATTTCTAAAGTTTCTACTGATAAAATAATGAAAGTGATTCCTAGTAAAATTTATGCACCAAATGTATGGTATATTGAATTCCTTTAATGAAAATAGTACTTATAAAGGTTACCATTTTTCAGAATTCACAGATTATTATAGCACCTAAAGAAAACCAAAAGAAAATACCATTAGTTAAACCAATTAAATTCCTTTTGCCAAAAGAAATTAAACAAGAAAAACATAATCCAGGTATAACAATATTTATTATTTATTAATTCTTACTCTACAATATTTCATGTTATAATGTTTTGTTGTTTTATATTTTTAAAATATCCATCTCAACATTTTTTTTTTAGATTATGGTGATAAACTCATATTAATTCGTTGTGAATATGAATATTGTCAAAAACTAGTAAAGGAGCTTGAACTAATTGATAAATTGTATTGTAGCGTGGACTGTAAAAAGTTAGATATTAAACTAAAATTAGCTACAAAACGTCATGTTATTGAAGAACCTCAGGAAGAATTACCAAAAAAATCTGCAATTGATCGAAAATTACTTTTAGCAAAACTGAAAAGTAGAATTAATAAAAGGAAACAATGTTTACCATCAATGGTTAAAGAAAATGAAGCTGAACATGTTGATTTGGGTTTAGTTGAAAAACCTCATAAAGAGACCCTCAAGATACCACCACCAATACCAATTCCAATACCATTAACTGTAAAACGTACTTTTCAAAAATCACAAAATAAAAAAAATCCTTCACATCCAAATGGACGTTCAATAGTTATTCAAAACGTAAAAATTATATTTATAATTTAATTTTTTAATTAGTACTACAAGTTTTCTTATATTTTTTCAGGGTAAACTAGACAATGCAACATTACAGCAGGTAATATCGAGCTATTTACAACATACCGATTACATACCTGCTCCAAAAAAATTGTTTGATAATCCTTTTCCATATGATTCTAATCCTTTTAAAGTTGGACAAAGATTAGAAGGTATCGACCCAGAACATGAAGCATTATTTTGTGTTATGAGTGTAGTAGAAGTTCTTGGTAATTATTATGTTTTTTTTTATTTTAACTTTAAAGTTATATTTAAGATTTATTTAATTTGATTTTAATTTTTACCAGGATATCGCATTAAACTTCATTTTGATGGCTACTCAAATATTTATGATTTTTGGGTTAATGCAAATTGCCCAGATTTGTTTTATCCTAGATGGTGTAATGAAAACTTTCGCATTTTACAACCACCAAAAAATTATAAACTTCCATTCAATTGGACTGATTATCTTAGATTGCCTGGTGTTATGCCTGCTCCAAAATGGAATTTTCCTAGTACTATATATCTTGTAAGTTGTATAATTAGCTATGTTGTTGTAAAAAACTTAAAATTATGGAATTAACATTAATGACTATACTTCATGCACCGAGAGACTGTGACTGGGCGGCGACCAATATGTCGCACTATACCTACCACATTTCCGTCAATGTGTATCCTAGAATTGTTATAATATTAGAACATTAGTATAGATATTTATAATTATTATATGTTTCTTTTTCAGTTTAACATACTTTCCAACTCTGTAATATGTAATTTATCTTATAATAATTGAAATAGTGAATCTGCTCTATGGAGCATTATTTTTAATTTCTAATCCAATTTAAATATTTTGCTGAACAAAATTATCAACATTGTCTATTAGTAGTAGGCATTAAAGTAATTTCCCAGTCACAGTTGTAAATATGTTATCAAAGTATTTGATTTTTACAAAATTGCTTATATTGCCTATTAATGCTTAAGCATTGACAATATTATCTACTAATGTAAGGCATATATGTTATTTCCTAATTTATATCATTGGCAATAACAACTTTATTTTTATATGAATATCATATGTCATATTTTATTTTTATTTCATCGATTTTATATAGTACATATGTTGATATAATATGATATAATTTTTGTACCTAGAATCATAATACAAATCATTCATTTCGTATTGGAGCTAAATTGGAAGCTTTGGATAAATTAACCCGCACACTACCAAAACAGCTCATATGTGTTGCTACTGTTGCTGATATTTTGAATAGTCGTATTCGTATTCATTTCGATGGTTGGACTGATGATTTTGATTATTGGACAGATATCACATCAACTAATATACATCCAGTTGGATGGTGTGATAAAAATGGACGAACTTTGTGTCCACCTAGTGGTCATGATAGTAAATATATTATTTATTTTTACATTTTTACTTTGATAAATCAATACTGACATTTATTTAGATTTTAAAGGGAAAAAACCTTTTTCTTGGGCTCAATACTTAAAAGAAACCAATAGTGAACCTGTACCAGAAGATTCGTTTGTTCGTAGACCATTACGAGAATTTACTAATAGCATGGCAATTGAAGTAGTTGATATTGCTAATCCTTCATTAGTTAGAATTGCTAAAGTAGTAGATGTTAAAGGGGATGAACTTAAAATACTTTATGATGGATTTGATACCATATATGCATACTGGATTGAAGACGATAGTCCAAATATCCATCCACTTGGATGGTGTTTAAGTACTGAACACCCTATTGAGCTATTTAAAGGTAAACATTTATTTATTCCAATAATTATTATAAATTAAATTATGTTTCATTTTTAACAGTTATAAAAATAAAAACTTTCATTAAGAAAGTAATTACTCTGCTGCACTTATTATTTATTTATAAATTATGTTATGTTATTAAAAAATGTAATTAATTGTTAATTTGTGTATTTATTTTTAGTGAACGCGATACTTTGGAGTTGCAGAGTTCCTGGTTGTAATGGTAAAGGCAATATACAAAGTTCCAAAAATAATCATGTATTTGCCAAAGATTGTCCTTATGAATTTGAGAACTGGAAAAACAAAATTTCTGGGTTGACAAATACACCTGATAGAATAAGACCTGAGGACATTCCAATTTCAGTTCCAAGGTAACTAAAAGAAATTGTATTTATATATCTATGTATTTACTTTTTACGTATATGATTTATTGTTTAATATAAATTTAAATGTATGTGAAGTTGTTCAAAATCTGTGAATATTGTACCTCAAGAGGATAAAAAAAATGAAAAGAAAAAGAAACAAAAACCTAAGTTAAATAAAACAAAAAATTATAATTTTAACAAACCTAAAAAAAGAATAATCGATAACAAGTAATTAATTTATCAATAACTGTACACAAAATGTTTCATTAAAATAATTTATATTATGTATAGATTAAAGAAGAACATAAAAAGAGTACCAAACGGACGTACTAAAACTGTTTATTCAAGAGCTGTTGAAGCAATGAATGAACTAGAAATTATGAAAAATGTTAATGATTATACCAGCTATGGTTATGGCTCTTTGAATCCTTCGAGGCTTAATGTATGGAATAGACATAATGCTCTAGAAGGTATACCTATATTTAATACTTCTGATGCAAGGAAGTGGACCGTTCAAGAAGTAGCTACTTTTGTCGAAAAAATAGTAACTAATAATTACACAGATAATAATTCCTCTTACAAATTCAAAATATCTAATATCTTTATAAATCAGGTATAAATATTTTATTTTTATTTATGGAAGATAATACATATTATTTATAATTAATTCACTTTTTTTTTTTTAAGGAAATCGATGGTGATGGATTTTTAATGTTAACTCAAGAAGATTTGATGGACATATTACACATTCCTCTTTGTCCGGCACTAAAACTGCACAATGCCATCATAGTGTTAAGACAAAGAACTTCTGGATTTGATGTTGCAAATGGAGTGTTATAACTAAAACAAAAAAAAAGTTATTCTATTATTATAAAATATTTAATCTTTCATTTCTCATTTTATTACTTTTTTAATTTTAAAGTATTTTATTTTGCATTTTAATTTGGTACATTTTTTTTTTAAGCATAATGTGTTCCTCACAATTAATAATAGTAACTTTTTGTATTATTTATGTTTAACAAGAAAGTTTATACACATATTATAAAATAAAAATTTGTTTTCAACAATTTTACCAAATTTTTAACTATGGGGGATACACAACATGCATTCATCTATCTATTGAATATTTATTTCCCATGGCTCACAAAACTAGATTTTTTATAAAAAATAAATATATTTTTTTGAACAACTTTTGAAGATACTAGGTTTCATTTTCTTCTTTATATATAGTTTAATTGATATTTTAAATATTATTAAATTACATAATTTTATTATACATCATTATAGCCAATTATTATAACGTAATATTACTATAATCCATCATTTTATGAATATTAATTTTGTAAATCATAAAAATGTTGATAAGTTATTATTCAATCTTTGATTTTTAGTTTATAAATTATTTTAGAAAAGTGTATTTAAATTAATTTGTCTTTGCCCTTTTCCCACTATAATTTTAATTTGAAACTCAATGACAACTTCTATCTATTCAATGTTTTAGATTCATAACATAACTTTAATTAAATTAAAAAAAAACTTAATTTAGTTATAAAATAATTAATAATTATTTGGATAGTAATTTAATATATTATTATGTATTAAATTTGAATTCATTAATGTTCCTATCACCATTAACAAAAAATGACTCTGTGCGGAGTCTGTCTATATTTTAGTAATTCAGGTTAATAAACAATTATTTTGATATAATATTAAAAAAATTTTTGTATTTTAGATTTTGACTGATGAATGTATAATAATGTGTTTTTTTGTGTCTGTGTACACAATAAGAAATCGAAATAATGCTTAGATTTTCTACTTTTTTTGTAATTTTCTTTACATGATTATTATCTATATTCATATGAATGATAAGTTCATACTTTTCTGATTGTATAAATGATATTTATTGCTTCACAATTTTTGTTACAAAACTAAAAAAAAACATGTAGATATAGTGGTTCTACTTTTTTTGAATAATTTTGGCTCTCGCGATAAAATACATGAAAGGAAGTTATAAAAATTTAAAGTAAAAATAAAATTTATATTCATATGAAAATACGTATTTCCATTACAGTTTATTTATGCATATGACACTGCATAGAATATTATTATACAATAAAGTAATAAATTTAATAATGGATTTTAGATATTGTGACATTTCGAAATTCCCAAATTGGGTGTCGAAAGCTATGGGTCAGGGCTGTATGTATTTAGAATTAAGGCGCACCGGGCGGCTTATAAAACTTAACTTGTATTATAAATAATATATTTATATATTAAATATATCCAAAATTATACATATAAATATTAAAATAAACAATAACAATTCAACACATATAAAAACTGAAAAACAAAGCTCAAATATTTTTTTCTCACTTGTTTCTAAGCAAATATTCTTATTATTTCACTAAAATCTAATTGGTTTGTTATTGATGATTCAATAACCGGACTGTTAAATCTAACCTAACTATGGGATGTATTATGCATATTGTGTAAATGTGTAATGCCATACTTGTCGTAATCAGACCAAGGAATCATTCAGCATTACTATAAAAATTAATTTTCAAAGAATATCCCATTATAAACCAAAGTTAAATTTCCAATTATAAATCAACAATACAATACATAGGGAAAAAAACATTACATTATTATAATATTACAAGTTGACTGAACGCAAAGAGGCAATTGTCCACCGTGATCCACCCTAAAAACGGGGTTTCATGGGGTCGCTAACCACCAGCCGAGACATGATAGGGCCTGGAGCGACGTAGATTTTTAAATATATTTAAAAATGATAGGGAAGAGGGAACAGGTAATAATAATCAGAACAATAATAAAACTCAGGACACATTATTGGGTATAGAAGAATTGAATATAGTGCCGAGAAAGCCAAGCCGAATCGGCGTAGGACTGGATGGTTATCGGGAATTCGTCAAGTGTAATAATAATACCAACAAAAAAAATCAGGTTTAGATACCGATTGAATGTATTAATTAATTAAGTGCCTAGTGCACCATATGCCAGAACGATTTTGTCTCCATGTCCGTGGACAAACAGACTTCAGGAAAAAAAAACGTTCTTACGCCACTCTCGATGTCCGTCAACCTGGGAAAAGGAATAACAAGTGCACGTTTAGTATGTAAATAAAATATATTAATATAGTCATCACGTATCAGAGAATAGTGGATAACTGTTATCGTCTCCGTTTATGGCTTCAACGATATCGACAGCAGTGGCGGAGTATTGTTAGAGTGCGATAGCGTATATTATAGTGTACAAAGAATATCGATTTTAGTTATTTTGATTAACAAGTATTATTCGTGGCCCTTGGGAATATGCAATTTTTACAAATCTATGTTCTGATGTTTTCAGCCAAACTTTGTTACATACACTGTATTAAAATATACCACATACTTCTCAATGACACACAAGATGTGACAACTGACTCAAAACAAATGAATATTTATTAGTTATTTTAGATTTGTTAACATCGATAAGTAACAAATAGTACTCACATAATATTTTAAAATACAAATAAATACTAAATATTAATAAATAAACTGAAATTATTCTTCCACAATAAAGTCATTATTATTAGATTCACGTTTCCAAGCACAGTGGTTAGACGTGTATTTAAAATGTTATAAATTATGACATGTTATGATAAAATTAAAACAAAGAGATAATAAGGTATAATAGACTGCAGTTTTTCAAAAAAGTTAAAATAGGAATATGAATAAAAGGATCTTGAATATCCGGGAATGGCGGAAAATAATAATAACAACTCATGTAGGTACCTCCACCAATTACATGACAGCGTTTCTTATAGGACCTGCATTGACAGAGATCAGGAAGTGGCTAGGGGGGCTTAGGCCCCCAAAAACAGACAGCTTTTTAGTTGTGTGGGATCAAAGCCCTCCGCTAGCATTGGTGTTAAAAATGTTGGCTCCCATGAAGTTTAAATGGATTTTCGCCTATTACCCAATGAAATAGGTACAGTAAGTAGTGACCAAAAATAAATTTAAAGTGGTATTATAAAATAATCATTTGGGGTTTCCACTGACCTAGATGTACTGTGCATAGCATGCTTTTATCGTTCTATATTTATAGCGGTTCATAGCTCACAAGTGTGAGTCTGTTATGTTAAATCGATAACGTCTAGCTGTTAGTATATGTATCGTTGGTAGGTAACGTTTTTAATAACGGTGGACGGTAGCTAGTGAGTAGATATTATATACTCAATGTTTGATTTACAAATGCAAAGTGCTAAAGTCTATACCTACAACTTACAAGGCTACAATACTATCGTTACTATTTGCACTGTGAAATGGATAACAATAACGTATACTTCAAAAAAACGAAAAATACGATTCTTCCCAGTTTAAATAATTTTATTACCAATGCAAACAGTCTTTTCCGTGTAAGTATTTTATTGAATTTACCTTTTACTAGGTGTACTTGGTATAGTATTATCAATAAAAATATATTTATTTAGGTATTAACTCAACCCTGTATATTCATAATCACAAAAATTCTTCAGTGAGAGTGCAAAAATATTTTCTTGTGTGATGTAAAGTATAATTTATGTATAATATTATTAAATCTATAGGTAGGTATTAGCCAGTGCCCAATAGGTAATAATAGATATTAATACAGTAATCAAATATATATTTGATTGATAAAGTACCTACTTTAATTTATATTCTAGAAAACCAAAATTAAAAATTATTTTTAAATTCTAATTGCAGCAATGAATGAATTGATTTTACAACGAAGTGTGTTTATTTTCTTGTGTCTAGACTAGGGCGATCATACGACATCCGTCCTGATTTAAACAGGATTGTCCTAGTTTTCAGCTTGGTATGCTGTTTTTTCAATCAGAATTAAACAGAGCGCTTTTAGTCCTGTTTTCCGCGACTGTCCTGTTTTAATCATATTTTTCACTATTTTTTCATCAAAAAGTGATTTTAGCGATTAGCTGATAAAAACGGTGTATATATTCGGTTGGAATTTAGATGAAAATGATTTATTAGACGAATTTAATTAAGTAGTAAACATTTTCAAAATACGAGTTTATGAATGGCAAAAAAAATTTACAAAAGTGGAAGAGAAATGGTGTGAAAATTTCGAGTACCTACATATATGGTAAATCAAAATATTGGTCTATAAAACATATCAGGAATTATTGAATATGCTTTGGCAATGCCCAAAACAAAGTAAAAGTTGAAAGAACGCTTTTCAAGATAAATATATTATGTAGTGATGGAAAAAATCGTTTTTTTATAGACACTAGGTATAAAAACTAACACCATAACAGATAGATTACTAGGTATATACAAATTTAATAACACTATAAATTTTGTTGTTATAATATATATAAATGTTATAAACCAAGAAAAATGAAGTATAAGTTTAAGAATAAGTATTATAATATATTGTTTCATATTTTGAAAATCATTATATTTCTTTTTACTCATTGCAAAAAAAGTAACCTGTTTTTTTTTTTAAATATAATAGTCACCCTAGTTTAGACTATATAGTAGATTGATTTAATTTTTGACTATAATATAATTTATAACATTAATATTACATTTTTTAGTTCCAGTATGAACTACTTATGAGTTATGAGAAAGTTTTTATTAAATTGTTAAGCTTTAGCTATAAAAAAAAGTGGGTCGGAACTGGGTCACTGTAACGGATGTGTTAAAATTGAATTCAATGATAATCATTGCATACGAAAAACGATTCTGGGCGGAGATGGTCTGTCAACCTATGTCAAGTATATTTCCTGATATATTTATTGATGCTACTATTAATAAATAACTTATTTAATTAGTACTAACGGTAGATTGAGTTATTTTTTTCCGAAAACATTGCATTTGTTATATTCTTAATATTTAGTTATTATAATAGTCTATATTTTTATCATTATTTGTGATTCATATTGTATTATTGTTATTAACCAATAACTATTGAGTCAATATTTACCTTACCATAGAGCAGTGTGCTCTAGGTTCATGGTAGGTAATAGGTAGCTTAAAATCAAATCTAAATATTTTGAAAATGTCAATGCATATAGAAAAATTTATAATTAATAATTATACGTTTGTATAAAGAAAAATAATTTTTTTGAACTATAATAAAATAGTTAACATTATTATTCTTCGTTTAAATATTTAATTTCGTCCAAATTTGAACTTAAAATGTCTAAAAAAAAAACTGTATTTATATATTTTAAAGATTTTTTGATTACAATATTAAATATTTACAAGTAAACTTGTATCAAACTTTTTAGTCTTAGCTATACAAATTCAGTATTTTATAAATTTTTAACTACAAATAATTTGCAAATTATCATGGTTTTGATGAATTTTGTCAACATTTAATCATTAAAAGCTTATAAAAAAAATTATACCTATATATTTTCAATAATTTTGATCTTCTATTATAAAAACTTATGATAAACCTTGCATTAAAATGTCAACATTTTTTTGATCAAGCGAACAATTTTTCATCGATATTTATAGAAAAAACTAAATATTTTTTCAATTTTTAAATGTTTATGGATAGCTTAAAAGAAAAAAAAATAATATTTTGAAAATTCAATTGTGTATAGAAAATATTAATTTAAACATTTGGTGAAAATTTCAAGTATCTACGATTATTTGTTTTTGAATTACAACAAAATGTAACAAATTAATTGATAAAAAATCGTTAATGATTATCCATTATCTTAACATTTTTAAATTCAAATATGCCCTTAAACAATTATTGTGACTTTTCGGAAACTTTTTTTTTACACAAATTGAAAAACTTATAAGGAGTCTTTTATTAAATTTTTTAAATGTTAGCTATGAAAAGTAAAATTTTAATGATTTTCTGACTGATAAATTATTTGCAAATTTTGGTAATTTTGATGTATTTTGTCAAAATTTGAACTTCGGACACATAAAAAATAATTGTAGATTTACGTTTAATTTTATTTACACTTTGAACTTTAAAAAAAAGTTATATTTTTAAAAATAACACAAAAATCTCTACAGTTATTCGTTTTTGAGTTGCATCAAAAAAAAAACCAAATCTATTTCGTTAAAGAAAAGTTTTATGTAAAAATTCCCGTTTTCCTCAATTTATTTTTTTTTTTTTTTGATTCTAATTATTAAGAAAAGTATTAGGAATTTTTAATAATTTTAATCTCTCAATAGTACTAACTAGACCAGAAACTACACCCCAATGTTGAAAATCAAAACATTTTTTCTAATTTTTATTTTGTATACACACATACAAAAATTAAAACACATCATTGTAAAATCAGTATATTCATTGCTCCTTTCTGTGTCTAAAGTGCCAACTATAAAATATAAATTTTATTTAAAAATAAAGAGCCTTTACGAATCCCCCCCCCCTCAAGCATTTTATATACATATTTCGAATCATACTATTATTACCTACCATAGATTTATCAACAATTATTTTTTTTAAAACTTTATTAAATGTTTTTTTAAACTTTAATTATTATTAAGAGGACATCGTACCATCGTAAAGTGTGTTGTCTCCTATCTTACTAATGCATAATTTACAAAAATGTAGGTTAGGTACGTCCAGCAGTTACAATTTTGTGTTGTTATCTTCAATATTAGAATGAATTGATCTATTATCAAATTTAAATAAAAGAGGATTATCTGTGTTTTCTTATTGGTTTTTTACAATATTTTAATTTTTAAGTGAATTATTAGTATTTTTAAATATTAATATTTTACATATATGTACTTACTTAATATTAAAAATTAAAAATGTTTATAACTCACTTAAAAATTAAAATATCGTAAATATTCAATGAGAGAACACAGATAATGCTCTTAAATTTAAATTTGATAATGAGTCAATTCACTCTAATAATTAAGATAACTACACAAAATTGTAATTGGTGAACGTACATTTTGGTAAAACGAAACAACACAATATATGGGTACGACGTTCTTACACGCTTTTGTTGTCTCCCTCTTACAAGTGCATAACATAACAAATTTACACTCAGTAGTTTAATTTAGCTTCGTTGGTTTATAAATGAGAGTGAATTAACCTATTATGAAACTTAATGACAGTTTAATTTTTTAGCGAGTTTTGAGTGTATAAAAAGCTCAAATTAAAAATGCTCATAACTCACTAAAAAACTGAATTATTGTAGAAAAACTAGCATACAAACACAGATAATATTCTTACCATTAAATTTCATAATAATAAGTTGATTTGCTCTAATTTTTAAATTAATGAAGCTGAATGTGAACTTCTGAGCGTAAATATGATATGTTAAGTACCCATTTGTAAGGCAGAGACGACAAATGCGTCGTACAGCGTCCTCTTATAATAATTTAAGCTTAAGAAAAAAGTTTTTAATAATAATAAATTATATTTGACGTGAATATAAATATATAATTATGAGTTTATTTTTAATTATGTTAATGAAGTCTTTGACCGTGAAACACAACATACATTTGAGCATTCAATTTGTTACTGGAATAATTGAAGAATTAGAAGCGGATGATAAAGCAATTTTTAAACGCAATTTAAAAAGCAATTTCCATAAGGTTGCTAATTATAAACGCTTTATGTTGAATACGGAACAGCAAAAGTATGAACAAACTAAACACGATGTTCAGGCGAAGATCGGCAGAAAAAATCAAATTGAACATTATTTCAACGCTGTAGATCGACAATTACAGTTTGTCATGAGAAAAAAAATGTTTGTACATTTCGTTACAATAAAATTAATTAATTATACCTAAGTACATACTAAATATTTTATTATTAGGAATTATCTACAATACTTTATAATAAGGTGGATTTATAAGTTCATTTTGCCTTATAATACATTTATATTAGTTAATTAAAACGAATCAAATTAAGATTAACATTTTATTGATTAGGTACTGAGTGACAACTATATTAAAATATTATACTTAAGTTGGATGTGTTATGTATTGTAAATTGTAATTATATATCTATATAAGCACCCATAAATATTATTTTTTTAGAATGAAATCGGAAGCTATTATTGTTGCAGCAATGAAAGAACATGAACATAAAATTGCGAATTTACAATTAGATGCAAAAAGTTTGCTATCAAAAATCGAGTTAAATGCTAAAAATAACGAGATTAACAAAAATAGCCGTATGCAAACCAGGTAAATATATCTACATATTGTGTATGCTGTAAGGCCATAGGTTATACCAATTTTTAAGCCTTTAATTTTAAATATTGATTATTTACGTCAGTGGCCTCATTTAAATTTTTTAATAGGAGGGGGCAAAGTTTTGACCAGCTCATATGATTGAACCAAAAAAAAAAAAACAGAACGCATCGCTCCCAAGCTAACTCATACTAAAATGAGGCAAAAGTAGCCTCATTTAATAGGTAGCAAAAAAAATGTGAATGAACTAAATAATTATGGTACTACCTCAGTGACGGAATATTATATTTTTCTAGAAGTATCTGTGAACTTTGTAAATTACAACATGAAACGCGACTGCCAAACCTTATTGAAAAATAGAAAAATTTTAAATAGGTACCTTCTGTTATAGAAGTTTTTTTTTTAAATCATGGATAAATTTAAGAGTGATCATTTTGTTTTCAAAATTTTTAGATTATAGTATCCGAGTATTTAAGGTATAAAACTATAAGTATTAATTATTATCGTGTCAAAAATGTTCTAGTGCTTACACAATATTATATTTCCTCAAAATTATAATCATGTGGTTTCACCAACAAGCAGCCCAATTGTACTAATCTTATAATCAGACAAGGGCAAATGCCCACCTTTCCCCCTCAAATGACGCCAGTGTTTTTAGTGACTTTATCATTATTTTTGAGTAGAATTTCATCAGGTAGACACAGACAGAAAGCAATATAGGTACTTATTGTAAAGAAACATATAGTGTACATAATATTATTTTTAGTTATGTATGTAAATGGAATATGAATAATTATTTTTATATGTTAGGAATGATTTAAAAATCAGAAAAGCTTTAATAGTACATACGTACGATTCCGAGATGATAGCAAAATACAATAATGTGAACGGATTTAATTCAAAAATAAAAACAATTGAAGACACTATTTACCAATTGCAAGTGAGTAGAATAGGTGAATATTTCTCTACATTAGATAGGTAGAACTAGTGTTATACCTACAGTTAAACAGGTTATACAATTTTACTTATATATGTAAGTGATTGATAAAAAAAAAATAACTATATTATAACTATATTAAGAAAATAAATTGGACGAACGTAACTATAATAATATATGAATATGGACCTAACTATCTGAATCCAAGTAAAAACATGAGAATGTTGTAATAATGCTGAAATTATTACTTACTAGTTAATATTAGGTAACTTTCAACTTGGTTATGATTATAATGCTGCATGTAGCATAAACTGTTAAGAGATTATTAAATTAATATTAAAACATTCTAAAAAAAAAAGGTTCAATTATTGCTGAGTAGTAACTCCACATTGATACTGATGTTTGATATTGAATAAAATACTAGAAAACTTATTGACCATTAATTATTGAATATTTAATAGTCAATAGTCATTTAGCATGACAATATTTTTTTTGTGTTAAAACCACAGAGATTTATTAATTATTATACAGTAGAACCTCGATTATCCGTGTTTGCGATTAACCGTGCTCACTCTTCCAAAAATTATATAATTTATTTATAATCGAACATTTTATATTACATAATACACGATATCGACAATTATATTAATGACATTTTTGACGATAATAATATGAAGATAAGCAATATTGTACATCGATTATTATATTTATCGAATCACCTTCAGTTTGCTTTTTTCCTTCGCTATCGCCGAACGTAACGTGTGGTATAACGTATTAATCTAATAATGAGTGTTAAACGAAAACATGTCGTTCTTTCTCTAGAGAAAAAAGTGTTGATTATTAACCGGGTTGTAGATTATGGTGAAAGTGTTCAAAAACTTGCAAATGAATTCGGCATGGGTCAACAGACAGTTCGTGACTTAATCAAACAAAAAAATGAAATTTTCAAGTTCATGTCTTGTGCAGAAGTATCAGCTTAGAAGAGAAAAACTATGAAAAAGTCATCATTATCTGACATGGAATCTGCTCTTTTTGAATGGTTTAAATAGAAGCGTATTGAAGGCATACCGATTTCAGGACCAATGGTTTGTGAAAAAGCAAAATGGTTTCATGAACATTTGAAAATTGAGGAAACATTTAATGCTTCACAAGGCTGGTTATTTAGGTTCAAAACTCGCCATGGCATAAGACAGCTGGACATTCAAGGCGAAAGCCTGAGTGGAGATTTGACTGCTGCAACACTATTCAATGACGAATTCAATTCATTCCTTTCAAAATTGAACTTGTCCCCTGACCAAGTGTACAACGCAGATGAATCAGGTATATTCTGGAAAATGAGTGACAGTGACATAGCAGTTCGTTATTGCAACGTAACTACACCATCTACCTCACGACAGCCTGATTCTTCTTCTGAGAGTGATAATGAAGAACATTTTGAAAAAATACAGACAAGCCAAGCAATGGAAGCAGTTGATGTCCTCTTGAAATTCTGCGAACAGGAAAATTTTGACTTTCATGACGTTATTGGCTTAAGAAAAATTAGAAGTGAAGTAAGGAAAATTATTTCAAACCAAAAAAAACAAAGATTGATAACTTCATATTTTAAGCCCTAATAACTTGTTGTATAAAATTATTGTATGTATATTATGTATATTTCTAATTATAATTGAATCAAATTTTTAAAATTTCATTATTATAAAATTGTACCTATGTATTTCTAATTAAAATTAAATAAAAAATTTTATTATTATAAAAAGTCTCGATTAACCGTGATTTTCATTTATCCGTGTGACCCCCTCCCCATCATTACACTGGATAATCGAGGTTCCATTGTACCCAATGCCCATACATATCAGTTATAGGCTTATAGCACTAGCTAAAGTTATAGTCATAGACCTTATACTTATAAACCTGTCCTATGAATTCAAATCGGATCCATGATACTCATCATCCAATTACCTAAGTCTCTAGATCTAGAACAAAACTATAAACATTGTTAGAGGAGGTTAAAACATCATTAATTACCAACTATCATATCAGACTACCAGAGAAATATAATCAGTGCTCCTTGTTTGCAAGGAACGCGTCTGAAGCAAACAAATAGTTTTCGGAAAGTACTTACTTATAAACATAGAATAAATTATTTTAAAAAAATAGCATTAGTTAAGTTCGGATATAAATAGTTTAGTGTTGCTATCAAGATTAAGCTGGAATAAAATTAGCTAAGAGTGTGGTAACTTATTACTGTAGCTTGGTTTGGAACTAGTTTTTCATTTTTTAGGAATCCATTTCATGTCAAATGCCGTTTTACAATAATGTGGTACTCGAAAAGGAAGAGGAAAACGATAGAATTTGGCATGCAAAATTACATGAAATACAACGTAAGATAGCAGCTCGAAAAATACAAATGAATTTTAGAAGATACTTAAATTACATTAAGACTCGCGATATTAAGAAAAATAAAAAAGGACAACACAAAAAAAACCAACCTAAAATCAAAAACAATTAAATTTATTATAATTTTATAAAATACTTGTAGTATTTAATTTATTTAAAAAATAAACACTTTTCTGAAAAAAAAAAATTAAGTTAAGATGAGCATTTAAATTTTAAATTCTCAATTTACAATTAGTTTTTATAAATTAATGAAAAACATTAAAGAATTATTTTATAATTTATTATGTGTGCTAATTTATAAATGAGTTATTGTATGTAAGACTCAATAAATTTGTTTTAATGCAATAAATGTTCTGTATATTACAAATGCATATTATGAAAAGTGAATATCTGACAGTTCAAAAGTCTGCCTTAAGTTGGCTGGAGCAACATTCAATACATTTTTATATCCTTAATGTATATAAAAAAAAATAACTTTTAAATAGTTTTATGTTATAATACATTGTTATTTATAATTTAAAGACTTTTCTCTTGAAACTATGTTACCAGTTGTATAGAAGGAATATACTTTTTTTGAGAACTTGTCTAATAGAATCTTCAAAAAATCTGAAAAAAAACATTTGTTATAAATAAGTTTAAGGTTAAAATAAAATATTTGTCAATAGACTTACTAAACAATAAAAATAAACCCCCAATAGTTGATGCTATTTCAATTATTAAATGGAACATGGTAATTCTATTTTCCGTAATGATAAATTTGAGTGCATTTATATCATATTGAAAATATATGCCAGGCATTCCGTGACTCCCTAAAATATAAATCTTAAATTAGCTATAAAAATATGAATATATTAATGAATTAAAAACTTGCAAAATAGAAAAGTTAACCATTATATAAATAAACAAAGGTATTTTTGACTATGGTGGCTAGTAATATTTTTAATCATAATAAAAAATATTTTTGGCCTTTTATTAAATTATTTTTATTTTAATAATTTAGCCACTTATAGTAATACAGATTGATAATTTTACATTTTTTTAAAACTTTTGAATTAATTATTAATTCTTAAATTTTTATGCAAAAAGTATAATTTACAAACAAAATTTCAAAATATGGAAAAAATATCAAAGATGTATAAACATATATTTATGAATAAAAATACTTAAGAATGGTATTAAGTTTTAAACAATTGAAATTAAATTAATAGGAAATTATAAATTTATGTGACCAGTATTTTGATTGTCTTAATCTAAAACTACCATACATTAAAAAATATAAACAAACTTTGAAGCAAAATTTAAATTATTTTATTTTATCTTTGTATTCAAGTATGCAAAAATAAAAATGAACTTTAGGAAAATAGTATAAAACATAATATTTTACTGCTATAAAGTATGGTGAAACGTTGATATATTATTATTATAAGTATAGCAAAATAATATGTATTTTCATACAAATTTAGGTCCTAATTATTATACCAGAGATGGCCAACTTGCGGCTTTAGTCTCATTAACAAAAACCAAAATTTAATAATTATTATTATGAATTTTTTTATTTTTTTAATTATAAAATGTATTTAGAAACATTTTGACTTTTGATAACATATTTATCTATGTGGCTCGTGAACATATTCATGTTGACTTTTCTGTATTATACTAACATTACTAACCACTATCATGATCAATTGTTCTTTGTATATCTTTTGCTGAATACTGATAAGTTTTAATTTCATTTGAATGTGATTTAACATCTGTAGCTACCACATCTATAAAATATTTACAGGAAATAGCATCTACATGAAATACAATTATTAATTAATTAATGTGATTAAATCATGCAAAAAAATGTATCAATAAAAATTAATCTATATTTTTTACTTTCATTTGTTTCATACAGTTCTCCTTCTAATGGATATATTATCCCTTTAGTTGGAATACCAAATGAAAATTGATTAATTCTATGAGAAAAGTTAACAGCTTCTGATCCAAAAAATGGACCAGTGAGATGCACATGACCACCTGGAACTATTAGAGATTTTCCAGGAGTTATATGAAAATTTCCTATCACTTTATTCAGAATTAGTGACCCATGTATGCGACATGCATCAGGTAATTTGTTTGGTTTTTCCATTCTGAAAAATAAAAAATAAAATTTTATTTCGTTGCAAACTATAATATAAAAATATAGTGTAGAATAAATTATAATTTAAAAACCTAAATGAAAATTTTATTTGTTAATTATGTATAAATTATTCCTAATTATATAGAGACCCTATTAAATTTTAACATTTTTTTAAATTTTGAGCAAAGCAAGGAATGTATTATATTGTAAATAATAAGTGTTTAAAAATAATTTTTTTTCACGCATTTGCATGATAAGAAGTTGAAATAATGTTTTGATTTTCAACTTAAGTATCTTTTTTAGTGAGAAAGTGAATTTAATTAGTACTTTAGAGAGACCAAAATTGAAATTCCTCAGTAATTATCAAAAGTATCTGAAAAAATAAGAACAAAATTAAGAAAAAAAGGTAATTTTACTGGTAAATATTAATGATATAATAAATGCAATGTTTTCAACAAAAAGAAAATCAACCTACTATTATACTAATGGTAAAATAAATTACTTTAATAGCAATATTAAAAACATATTGTGAAATCTACTTGACATAGGCTGACAGACCATCTCCGCTCAAAATAGTTTTTCATATACAATGAATACAGCAAATTATGTTTTTCGTTGTTTTGATAATAAAGTGAAACATTTTTTAGTTATTTATTTGATCATTAAAAAATTTTTTAATGATGTCATCAAACATTTATTTTTTGTAAACTTAAAGCTTTGTATCGAATGGGGGATTCTGTACAATAGAGTTTAAATATGAAGTTTCCTGTTCCACTTGGGTTCCCCTACTAATATTATATATTAATAATTAAAAAATTAACACACAACACAATTATTCTAAAATTATTTATACAATAATATATTATGTATAAGCATATTTTACAAATTGTCCAACAATAAATAGTGATTAAAAAAATTGTTATTAAATTATGAAAATAGTATTTTAATCACTAATACCGAAGTGCACACAAATTGATCAATTTACTGATTCACTAAAATGTAATGATACAATTTCATGGTTCACTGAATTATGTTAAAGAAAAAATTAACTCACTACTGATAAGTTCAATATTTAATGATTGTTTATGCAACTCGACGGTTTGAATATTATTTAATTTTTTTTACAGTATCAATAAGTTTTTAACTTACCTAACAGAAATTTTATTTTTTAATGTATTATAATTATCAAACATCCATAATATGTCTTTCATTGAATGATATCCTTCTCTTAAATATGCATTGAACTCACGCATTTTTTCAAACTGCTGTTGCTGTTCTTTTGTCATTTCCCACCAAGTATCATCAGTTTTTAATTCTCCAAATAACATCATATTTTGTCCCGTTGTATCAACAATATCAGCACCTATACCTAAAAAAATGATACAACTTTAAATAAAAACAATATTATATTTTAAAAACAAAAAACTTACTATCACAAGTTGATGCAACTGTGATATCTATGTTTATTGGAAGTTTAGATTCATAGTCCGTGTCTGGTATAAATCTGTATATATAATGTTCTTGTAAAACATACTGTATTTCAGAAATAAATAACCATAATCCAAATATAGAAATCAAAACTGTCACTGAAAATCAAATAATATGACTAGTTTTCAATCAATTTAATAATTATAGGTAGTTTAATTCTATTACAATTTAATATCAGAACTTAAGAGTAGATAATTTTTATTTTTTTTTTTTTTTTGTTAATTTTACGTCAATCGTCAATTTTATATATTACAACAAGAAGATTTAAAACAAAACAAAAAAACAGAATGTTAAGTATACATATTGTATACTCTGTTCAGAGAAAGAACATGCTGATTTAAACAGGTTCCTCTATAGCAGGGTGTCGTGGGGCAATGCACAGTAGAACTGATTTTCATCAGTTCATGGCATGTTCCCTCGCTGAACAGAGTGTAGATAAGTAATTTAAGTTAGAGTGATAATATGGTCCAATAATTAAATATTATAAGTAGCTTTGAGCATATGGTGAAGAGAAAATGATTGTGCCCATAAGATATCTTATGCTTTGGTACATAGAATTGAGAATGATTCCTAGAGAGATAAGAAGGGACTCTAAAAGGTATTGCAGCAACAAGTAAAGGAGCGTTGAGTAAAACATTTAGTAATGAGAATAAAAAATTTAAGTCTGCTTTATCAGGGTAAGAGACAAGTGTAGGAATATTTAAAACCTGTCAAAAGCATCTATCTATCTTAAGAATTTATTCTGTACACATTCAAGATGTGATTGGTCTTAGACTAAATATGATTCTCAGACTACAGATCTGTACTCAAGTAATAATATTAACTAAACAATTTTTCTAACAAATATGTTGATCAGAAATACTAGGGGAAATATTTCAATTAATTTTTAATTTCTGTGATATACATATACCTAAACTTAAAATATAAATCTAAAATATTTTCTGATAATCAAAATTAGAATATATTTTGTTTTAATTACCAACTAATAAAGCAAAAATGTTATTTTTTATGAGAATCTTACATATAACGTTACTATAAGTAGATGGTTCATAAATTTCTTCTTGAACTTTAGGGAATGAATCCAATTCTTTTACAATATTAAGTGCTAACTTCTTTCCTCTGTATCTCAACATTTTAATAACCTACAATAAAATAAAATTCATTATTTCTTATGGCATAATTTGCACACCTAGTATAAGAATGACACAACTCAAATATAACAATTATAAAGTACAGGTAAAAGCCGGTCATCACTAAAAATAATTTATTTAAAAGTGTAAAATGTCTTAACTAAAATATTAACAGTGAATATATTGTTATTTTGACAGAAAATGAGAGGAAATAATCATTTTAATAGAGATAAATAGCAATAATTTGTTATGGTAGACATACAAATATTTAAAATAAAAACAATAAAAAATTGCTCAAAACGATTATTTGTATATTAACATGTGTATACTTACTAATAATTGTATTCAAATATTATCAACTAAATTCCTATAAGTTTGGTGGCTAGATACTTTATGAAACAAATGGAACAATAATAATACAACACAAGTAATCCCTATGATAATAGTAGTAGTTAATCCTTATAAAAGCTTAGAAAATAGCAATATACTTTTAGCAACATTTTTAATAAATGCAGCATTTAATATACTTGTCAAAATTACCATTTAATAATAAGCAAAAATTAGAATGGACAAATAAATATTGAATAATAGATTACTATGTTAAAAACTTGGAACTCGAATAATAAAGAAACTGTTATTTTTGTTATCATCGTCAACGTGTTATCATTTATCAACATCATATTTTGTGTATTTGTCATAGAGTAATTACTCTATGACTTGTGTCCATCGACTATCACGTATATATAGTCATATAATTAAATTATTATAATTTATTTTCTCTACATTATGTTGTAGAGAAATTTTTTATTGTATAATATTAATAATGTTTAGCCTTATACATGTATTATGCCTACAAAATTATGATTAATTTTGTAATGTCTACCATCGTCTATAATTTGTCCTATTTAGTTATCACTTATATGTCTATGGTATTTTTTATACGTTTACCAATAGACCTTATACACCTTAGTAATTAGTATAAGGTCTATGCGTTTATCATATAGATTTATTACCATTGAGTATACATACATTGTATATAATAGATACAATATACTCAATGCTATAATCTACCTACCAATAAACCAATGTGAAACAATGGACAATAAAAATTAAAAAACTGGAAACTCGATCTGTCGTATTACAGACGTATAGTAATTTACCACGTCATTAATAAGGTCACTGAATTATTGTAATAGATGTGTAAAATTTAAATTTAATGATAAACCATTGTAGGTATCTACTACCTATACGATGAAAAACATTTCTGAGCGGATACAGCCGTCAGTCAATATTTCTAAAGCCGCGTACACACTTGTAACATTTGCGCGTATCGTAACGCTGTAACGTAACATAGACGCGTAACAGCAATCGAAGTGTGGACGTGAAGGCGTAACAACGCCGCGTGACAAAAGTTGATACGCGACGAAGTTGCGCCTCGTCCCACGAGTTGTCGGTAAATTTGAATCGCATCAAAGGATTGTTGCGAGGTGGAG
>JACXSJ010003424.1:0-24262 GCA_014851325.1 Pentalonia nigronervosa | reverse complement strand
TATTTTAAATATGCTCCTATAAATTCCGTTGATGTTGAACGTTCTTTTTCAATTTTCAAAGTGCTGCTAGCTGACAATAGAAAAAGTTTTCAGTTTGAAAATTTGAAAAAACATCTTATTGTTCAGTGCAACTTCCAAGGTAAAAATGTGTATTAATCTTTAATATTTGAAATTAAAATATTTTGTCAATTGTTTTTTAGTAGTTGAAGAAGTTGAAACATTAATTTGAAGAAGTATCAAAACCAATCCAATAAACCAAGTATTCAATATTATAATTGCAACTTGTAAATATTATTTAAAATTTAAATAAAATAATAGGTACCTATAGAAATTTTTTTTTATTTTTTGTTCAAAAATATTCATTTTAAAAATGCATATTTTTAATGCATATTTTGTATATTTAAATGCATATTTGTTGATTTTTTAGAGCTACAAGTCCTCTGCCCTACCTGGAACTAACGCAATCATACACGATAGACCGAATGATGTCAATGCTATCTTGCTAGGATGACGTAGGTACCGATAGAAGGAGTAGCTAGTATATAAGGGAGCCCGAATCGGCATCAATTCAGACGTGATATTCCCGGGCTACAGCAAGCACCTTCACGCCAGTAGATTTTCTGAATTTATAATAAACAAATCATTGCAATATTAAACAGTTTTTACAAATTATTTAAACACCACGATTACAAAGCTCCTTTTCGTCCATCTCGAAAATCGTCCTCTGTTTGAGTCCATATCAATCCTACTCTAATTGTTCGGCCTGTTTCCTTTGCGTCTTCTCATATTTAGTGCATGCAAGTCTAGTTGCCTGCCTGCCCACTACAAGGCGTTCTATACTCTTTTTCGGTAGATACACGTTGGTTCCAATATACTGTCATAGTGTCCTTTGATATCTTCATGAAATACTCACATAAACAATAGTAATTGAAATTTGACCTAATAACAAAAAATATATTGGACTACAGCGTATTTTGTTTTTAACTTTATAGGTCAAAATTTGAACTAGTGGCATTAGACTAGCATTATTGGACTAAATATTATCTGGACTAAATTAATTGGACCAAAACTCTGCAAACTAGTACTATTGATAATGTAAAAGCTGCTTTAATATACTTTGGTATATAAGTTACATATTATTTCTGTTGTGCATGAACAAAAATAAGAACACAGCTTAAATCAAAGTCATTTTTTATTTTTTTTTCTATTAATACAAAATGATATAGTTTGTTTAAAATAATTATCTGTTAGGCTATATCATGAACTTTTGACTATTGAACATTGGATACTTGGGTAATAAAGTTATGTAGGAAAAACAATTAGCATTTTATATAACATTATCGTTTATCCAAATATTAAAATATATAACTATAATAGTATAATGGTATATATTCAATATTGTAATTGCAATACTTTTTGACACTACTAATTGTTGGTGCTGAATGTACGTATAGTGGCACACAGTACTACTAAGTAACACGGTTTGACTGGCTTATTCTCTAACCTGTATATTTTGTACCATGATACCTATTATATATCTCTAATTGCTTATCTTATTTTAGTTAATGTAAAGAAAAATATGTTAGTTATTTAGTTAATATCTCTAGTATATTAACTATATTATATCTGTTATCCACATTGTAAATTGAACTAACTGTCCCTTAATTAAAAATAAATTAATATTTAAATTATTTATTGTTTATTATTATTTATATTTATATAATAATTAAAATATTATTACAAAATAAGAATATTTGTATTGTAAGATAAAAAAAAAAATAATAATGGCAATGCTTGTGTGATATTGAAATCTAATAATTAAAATGTTAATTGCCTCTTTATCTCAAGAAAACTTGGATTATCTTTTACAATATTGTATATTTACTAAACAAAACTAACTCAATGCAGTAGAGGTTTGTGTAAAAAAAAATAATAATAACTTCATCAATTCTAATAAATGTTTGTCTACATTATTTATTGCAAAAAATAAAAATTTAATCACTTAAAATAATAAAGCAAAACACAATGCATTTACAAAACCGATGTGTTCATGTACACAACTTTCATATGAGGTATTATTAAAATGATAAATATAAATATTATAATTTTAATGTAATGTAGGTGTATTTATTTTCATAAATGTTCTATATGACATGAGAGAAAAATCACATTAACAATATTTTGTGAATTATATTTGAGTTAACCTAGTGCAAAACTATTAGTTTGAAAATTACTACAAAGCCAAAAACAAATAAGATAAATAATAATAGTCTCCAAGCTCTTATTAACATTTAAATAAACTAAATAAAAAAAAATACATTACTGATCCATCAGTCAACTGCTAGTAGCTTATATCTAAATAGTACAATTAATGTAATTTAAATGATTTTTTTTTACTTTTCAACAATAATTGTATATGTTTTATTAAATAAGGCTAAAAAAAATTTAAATTATAAAATATTAAATCCTGTAAAACATTTTGTAGTGGATAATTAATTAGTTTCTTCTATACTCTAGTTGTAACTATTAGTTAAAAAAAGCACCAACCAGTTAAAAAAAAAAAATTAAATTGTAACTAGTTGATTAGAAGCACCACAGTGACACAATAAATTATTATTTTTTTTTAATAAAAATGACTAGGTTTTTTGGTAATTATACATTATTAGGTACATCTTATAAGAAATAAAAAAAAACAAAAATCGATAACATAATTAATAATCGCAAATAGTTTTCAATAGTGTATACAATTGTTTCTTGATTAACAATTTAATAGTTTATTACACATACATAATTTTATTAATATTTGTAAAACGGTGTGAATCCGAAGAATACAATTAACTAATACAATTTTTAGCAATTCAATTAAAGACTGTAAAACAAGATTGTCAAACTCAAAATTCATGTCTTATTGGTTATTTAATTTGATTAGTTTGTTTTTGTTTAAAACTAGATGATTTATGAAGTTGTGAATTATATAATTCACATTTTTGGATTGAATATTTATAACACATTCAGTCTTCTCAACCGATAATTTGCCAACAAATACATTCTATACAACAGTATAACCAACAAAAAGTATAGCAAATTAAAATGCAAGTATCCAAATATTACATAAGTACAATATTACATTTTACCATATTCAATGATTTTGTATAACTTTATATTAAATGTAAAAATAAAATTAAACTTTAGTAACCAATAATCTGATTAACGAGTTTGACGTCTTTATTTAATAGCTTCATAGGTACTGACAGGTATACTAATATAAGTAAAGGTCGAGTGATAAATAGGAACTTGACAATAGTTCATAGGAGCTGCTTTTAAATGGACTATCTATGTATTTACTTATTAGTAAGTATGCGTACAGGTCAAAGAGATCTTTTACATGTAGAGCTAATTTTTTTCTCATAAACAAATGTGTATTAACAAAAATATGTTATCACCATGCATCATTTTAAATATTTATAGAGCAGGTTAAAACCTTAGAATACTACTTTATCACAGCCTTTAGGGGTTGTTGACAATATTTAAATAAATTATGTATGTACTAAATAAATAAACAAATGATCACAAAGACTTAAAGCTGTTTTAGATGAGAAAAATAAATTAAAACCCTATACAACATACAAAGATACCAATGAGATGCAATGGTATAGGTACAACAATTTAAACTTTTAACTAAATTATAAATTCCATTAACAATATTTTATTTAAAAAATTTGAATGAATAAGTTGTATGTATATTACATTAGATCATTAGATTAATGTTCTTTTTAATGAAACATGTAAATAGATTTAAATTCAAGACACTAATACAATAGAATATTGTTAACATTAAATTGAATTAAAATAATTATTATTTTACATTTTGTTTAATACTTGTGTGAAATATAACCATCAGGTAAAAAAAAAAGTTCAAAAAATGTGGTTAAACTAAATTCAAGTTTAGAAAAATAGGTAGTTGCAGAAAGTAAATTAACCAAGTTAAATGAAAAATTATAGTATGAAAATAAGCCATAGAAAAAATTTGGTCTTTCATGGATTTGGATTTAAAAACTCAATTGGCGTCTCTTAAATAAAAAACAAAATTATAATATTATATAATTGCGTTAAAATAAATAAAATACAATATATTATGATTCATAAACATGATTTATGCAAGATTAAAAGTTTAAACTAGTTATTCAATATGTTGAAAATAATTTAAATACCTTCAATGAAAATTAATATAATAATATAATCTATCAATTTTTAATATACTATTTTAATCCCTCGTAAGCTCAGTAGGTTTAAAAATTTGATACCGGCGACATCTGTAAAAAAAAAAATTGATATTTCAATTTATACATCATATCATACAAAGAAATAAGAATATAAGTTATGACATACCTAGCATTATTTTCAACAATAGTTTGGACATCCGACGAATACATACTCGGTGGTGGTATCAGGGTAGGAGATGATAAAATATCAGATTCATAATTACGTTCAAGACTTCTACTAGATGAACTAGATACAGGTCTGTAATTTGAAAATAACCCGGTATTGTCATCTTGACTACTAGAAAATCTACAAAATATAGAATACTAAAATTAAAATGCTAAAAATACAAAATTCCAAATGAGACAAAAATAAAAATTACTAAAATAAGTACATTTCAACAAATTAAAAAAAAAATATTAAAATAATTTTTCACTCAATAACTATTTATAATTTAAAATGTAATCATATTTACCTAGATCTATAGTATGATTCTCTAGACCTTCGCATTTGAGGTCTTTGAAATCGTAAATTTAATTGAGATGGATCAGTTACATATTTATCTTGAAGTTGTCGTCGTCTTCTAAGACCAGGAGTATACTGATCATCAATTTCTTCAGAGGTTGGTGGTTTACTACGCACTTCTGTAAATAAATTTTGGCCATGACATTTTAAAAGTGCTTCTGATAACTGTTTTCCACTATTACTGGTTGCACTAGATTTTGATTCGTCACTAAAAAAAGAAATTATTTTACAAACAAAAAATTAATTATGTACACTGAACACTAGTTATAAAAAAAATGTATTATGTACCTGAACATCGCCGAATTTATTTCATTTGATTCTGATAATTTTTGGTTAATTGGTAGTGGAATTTTACTATTTTTGTTAAAAATTATGGGTTGAGGTGGTTTTTTACTTCTAGAATGACAAATTTTTGGGATGAGTTATATAAATATTTCATCAATAAACAAACATATATAAAAAATATTTGAATTCATTGTACAAAAAATAACAGTATGGGTACAAAATAAAATATTTTTAAAAAGAAAATTAATCGATAAATGTTTAATAAAATAAATATAAGAATATGTTAAACATATTTTATAAACACAAATAATATTAGTACAATTATAACATAATTACTTTATGTCAACCAAATAATTAATTAAATATTTTTATTTTTAATTAATTTAGACATAATACCTGCTATGATCTGAGATTTTGTTATTTTGATCGGAAGAGGAAAATGATTTTATACTAATGTTAGATAATTCGTTTTCATCAAAATGTTTCCCATTTATATTCATAATATCACTACTATTTCTGTTTCTAACCCATTTTCGGTGAGCTGTAAACAAACAAAACAGCTTTATTTTTTTTAGTTTTGTATAACTGTTACATAACTACATAAGTTAAGGATAAAGTTAGTTAATCATGGCATAAAAACAATCTTAATATCCAAACATAAAATGGTGTTAAATTTGTTAGACAAAACAAAATTCATGACAATTTTAATTCAAAATTAGAATATAATAAACTACAGCATATTAAAATCAAATATAAATTGCTGTTAGGTGTTCATTATTAATTTTCAATTGTTAGAACGGACCTTCGTCATCTTTCTCGGTACACACATTTGGTTTTGAGCTTGTTGTGTCACAGTAATTCTCATTATCATTTAGATGTCGATCAACGACTCTTATTTCCAATTTTCCAGATACTGTTTCCATTGGACAATTTTCAGACACATCATTCCCTATGTTTGCCGTAATTTATACACATGATTTTAAATTGACCGAAGGATGTATTATATAAATAAAATTATATTTTTATGCCAAAAGAAGAATGTCCTTTACATAACAACATTGGTATTCCAAATACCATGTAGGAATTCTATAAATTAGAAATACTAAAATAGTTTGGATACTTAAGAAAGTAAAAGAAATCAAAAGATATTGTTAACGTTATACTAAAAAAATTGTTTGGTAAACAATACTCGACAAAAATTAACTACTATTTAACAAACAAAAACATTTAATTTTAATTAAATTTATGACTTTATTATTCTTATTTAAATTAGTTCTTTTTAAGCATTTTGAGAAAAGGATAGAAATGTATATTAAATTATTATTATAGTGAATTAAAAATAGAATATCAAAATATAAAACTTTTATTGCTTTTCTGTAAATGTTTTATTTATAGCTACCAAAACATATAATATACTAATAAACAAATAATAATAATTTTAAATTAATTTATTTTTGATAAAAAAAAAGCAAGTATTCTTAAATTGAATCATTTCCTAAATGTGGGGAAAAAAACATTTATGTAGCACTCACCATTTTTTAGTGATTCATCGGCAAATAATTTTCCCGATAATTCGTCACCGTCATTGGAAGATCTGGTTGTGTTAGTGGTAACTTGTAGAGAAGGAACTTTTAATTTCATTTTTGTTTGTTGTATGAATTGAGTTTGAAATTCTTTTTTAGGAATAATGCTCAAACTAATGTTCTATAAACCACAAACAAATACAAACTTTATTTTTTGCCACTAAAACATCAAGCTTGGCACATGCTATTGAGTAAACACTTACAGCTACACTAATTGATCTTTGTAATTTTTTTGTAATACTTTTCTCCGCATTCCTTACAGCTATATTTCTACTTGTATCAAGTTCATATACAATATCATCAAAAACGGCTTCTTGTAACCAGGGTGGTTCGAGGTTTCTTCTAATAAAAGATAAAATATTATGCATTTAAATAAAAAATAAATTAAAAATTAAAGCAATTTAAAATGTATTTTTATGTTAACTTACCTTATTTTTGTAGCAATTTGTATTTCACTCCAAGCTCGTGATAAGACTGAATTATGTATCAAATTATCAGTGCATTTTGAAAAGCATTGTGCTAACTGATCTCTACCAGACGTCTTATCAGGCGTTTTACAATTGTTTGGGTATTGAGGATAAACGTTATCTTTCCCACTCTATATATATATATATATATACAATTAAAACAATTTCATTTTATTTCAAAAAGTATTCATACAATTAGGTGAAAACACATACCAAAGAGACACCATGCAAACTTAATCTATGTTCAGGGCTTTGAAGATTTTCTGCCTTCCATTCATTATCAGTTTCTTCAGAGTCATCAAATTGCGATTTCCATTGTGACATAAGAGTTAGTCCTACATAAAAGTATTTTAATTAAATATGTCTATTGCATATACAATCATTTAACATTTAATAAATCAATATTTTGAATAAGGTTTTTAAACATGATTTAGTGGCTGATGTTTGTTCAATTACATTTTGGTAAGCCCTTTAAAGGTATTAATTTTTTTATCCAACTTCACATAAAAAATTTAAATAATATTGTAAAATCAAATGTATGTACCTCCTCCACCGCGTGTCACTTGTTGCATTGCAGATAAGTTATCATCATCAATTACTGCAAATTGAGTATATGTGACATCCCTGGCAGTAGTGGCAGAAGATTTTAAGATTTGCCTACTAGGAGTAGCTTGTCGCCTAGCAAAATGTAAATTGCGTTGTTCTTTTTTTATTTGATTTACAATACTATCTGCTTCAACCACAGGAGAACTAGCTGTTATAACTAAGATACAAATATAATATAAAATATTGTTATTGTAGCTCTTCACAAATTTAAACTTTACTTTTATTAGCTTCATATGTTGCAATAACTGAAGTGTTCAAATTACCCAGATCTGAATTAGGAACACCTTCAATATTTAATGGTACTGGTGGGAAACCAGAATCAACAGTACAGTTAGTTTGGGAAGAATTACGTTTAGAAGCATCTAACATTTCTGTTTCTCTTTCCAACCCAGGCATAGAAACAGCTCTTCGCTGAACCACTTTCTTAGGAGAACCTGTAATAAATAAAAATTATAGTTATATAAAAATCAATTAATTATAATAAAATAGTAATACTTTTTGGAATTGGTAAATGATCTAATGGTGTGCTAGATGTAGCATTACAATTTTTGTCTGTAGAAATAATTTTATTAGAACCTGAATTATTTACATCAGATTCAAGTTTTTGGGCACGTCGGTAAATTATATTATTATCACATTGTATTTGCTCCTGAAAACAGGATAAATTCAAAATAGTTCAAATTTTAGCTGCTGATTTAATGGTATATTTACCTCTGGAGTATTTTTTTTATTGTCTGGTTCTTCTTCTTGTCCATTATCTACAGTAGAAGTGACTAGTTGATTGTTGATGTCTGCACCATAGGATGTGCAAGTGATTGGCCTAGAGATAACCGGTGTGGTATTATTAGTAATAACACTAACTGTAACTGTCGGTTGAATTGTTTCAGTAGTTTTTTCCCAGTCAAAATGGTCACATTCTTTAACACCACGCCTTTTCATGCATCGTTCAAAAAGACCAGTCAACATATTATAATCTGGTTTGTCTGCATATTCAAGAGACTAATGGAAAAAAAATGAATTAAAATGTTGTAAACTTTGCAGTTTGCAATAACAACTTTCCAAATTTTTTTTATGAAAAAATATTCTAAAGTTTTTTCTAACTACCAATTGTACACTTGTACAAAGAATTAAAATTATATTTTTTTATATTTGTAAATTGCAAATTCACAATATCTTCAAGTGCTTATTTATTAAAGTTCCACAATATTTTTTTAATCAATAGACATTTAAGTAAAGTAAAAAAATAATTATCCAACACGGAATTTATACATAAAAATTAAACAGTATTAAATGAATTAGGTACCTCTATTTAAAATTTTTATTTATAAATCAAATTAATTAAGACATTAAGATAATGATCAAAGCTTTTACCTGAATATGTTCAAGAAACTGACGCAGATCTGATGGAAGATGTTTAAGTAGCGAGCGATGATCATAATTTTCTTTCATAACACCAACTTGCTCTTTATCTTTAATCTTCCGCCAAGGTAACTGACCATTTACAAACTCCGCCAACATGTAAAACAATGACCATAGGTCATCATGTCTTCCCATTTCCTAAACAAAAAACAAATGCTAGGAGTTTAAAACGATAATTTTTTTATGTAAAATATTTTATCATAAACAT
Organism: Pentalonia nigronervosa; assembly: GCA_014851325.1. Classification (NCBI taxonomy): domain Eukaryota; kingdom Metazoa; phylum Arthropoda; class Insecta; order Hemiptera; family Aphididae; genus Pentalonia; species Pentalonia nigronervosa. The sequence continues at coordinate 14,909 of JACXSJ010003424.1, read as the reverse complement.
AAATATTTATAATATAAATAATATATAAAAATATAATTACTATAATTATTATTAGATTCAAATAAAATAATAATCTACTTCTTAGATAAGATTGTAAAAAAATGCTAATTAAGATTATACTAGGTTATTTATATATCAATACCAGTATGTCATTATTAATGTTAATACCGGTATTTCAAAATTTTTTATACTTCAATACTTTGTTTCAAATATATATAACCTCGGGGATAACTAATTTCGTCTGGTTTGGTTAAATCACAACAATCGATTAAATAGGTTTTCATTGTCAGCTTTTAATTCCGATGATTGGCTTTGGCCAAAAAGTTGCTTTATCATGTTTTTTTTTTTTTTGTATACCAAAATACTGTTAATAAAAAAAACAAGTATACTGAAAATACCACCAGCCCTAAATTAAACTGCATAGTGTAGTGTATACAGTTTATATACTTTTTGATAAATATTTAATTCTTTATGTGGAATATTGTGATTTAGATAGACAAATGCAAACAGATTAATGATACTTACTTTATTTTTGTGGGCATTTAATGAAGCATATCTTACAGTACCACGAAAGCCAGCTGCAGTTCTAGGAGTTCTTACTTCCCCATTAGCTGTTGTGAATTGTCTAGCTAGACCATAATCCAACATGAAAACACAACGGGAATTTTGATAAAGTCTTCCAATAGCAAAATTTGACTATAAAAGAAAAAACATCAATAATTAAATAAAAATTTTAAAAAATATTATCTCTTAATCATTTTTTAAGTAATCTTACGGGTTTTATGTCTCTGTGTAAAAATCCAACTTCATGAATACTTTCTATGGCTTTTAAAATTTGTACACCTAATCTTAAAGTGGTAGATAATGAAAATGCACCTCTTGGTTGCGCTCTTCTCAGCTCAGCTAAATTTTTTCCTTGTAACTGCATCACAACATAATTAAAACGTTCATTTCTTCCACAGCCAATAAAACGACATACGTGTTCTTTACCTAAAATTATATTATATAATTATTGTATTGATATTAGTAATATGTGTTTGTAAAAAAAAGTATTTCTTTTTAATTTTTCAATATACTTTAATATTTTAGTAATTAGATGAATAAAATAAAAAAAAATCAATACATATATTAATAAGAATAAATATTAACTAATATTATGCTTTTTATTAAAAATATTTAAAAATAAATTAAATGTTGATATGATATTAAATGAATACAATTTATCAAATTATTACAGATACATATTAAATTTATCTATGTAGAATGAATATAAATGAAAATATTCAAAAAAGTATGAAAAGTATGGCCTAAATTTATGTTATGACACTAGTCCGTACAAAATTAAAAAATGTAAATAATATTTTAATTGTTATAGAAGAATACAGAATTTGTTAGATCTAGAGTCTGGCAAAAATATGTACAAGCACATCAGAGGACTAGATTTTGGACAGTGGCACAGTTAAGACACATATTTTTAATATATTTGCATCAATGCAAAATATATTATATTATTATTTCTAGGGCAGAGGACTTCAAGCATTTTCATATTTGTTTTACTACTCCAGAAGTGTTAAAAAAGGTCAATTAGTTACAAATTATTTTCGTGTTACGACAAAGCAAAATCTATAATTGTATGTATCATATTTAAATCTTTTTGAAATATACAAGTCTTGAGATTAGTTTTTTTAATGTTTCAGGCAGATTTCTTTATTTTTGCAAATTTTCTTTTAAATAACATTTATCAAAACAACAATCAGTTATTAATAAGGGCTCGGAGACTTATAACATTTACATATTTTTTTCTAGAACTTGTTGTGCATATTTCAAGGTTTTATGCATTATTATGATATTTTTGTGATAATGTTGCTGTTTTTTGCTTAATTAAGCTATTCTCATTAATGCCAATGGTTTTTATTATCATGCCTTGAAAATTGTGTTTTAGACCGTTATGTGGTAGCCTTCCCGTTATAAATGTACACATGCCACTATCTAAGTTATTTTTGTGTATTATTGTGATTGCCATGAAAAAACATTATATTGGTGTTTTTCCCAAATACCAATAGATATCTAATCATATAATCATGGCTGGGCATTAACGAGTTAAAAAATTAAGTTACTTTTAACTAAGTTAATTAATGAGTTACTTTTATTTCCATAAGTAAATTCTAACTTACTAAACTAATTTATTTATTTTCCCCAATATAAATTTCATAAACTTAAAATTATATTTTGATTTTTATGTAAAATAAAATAATAATTATTATCTGAAAAATCAAATACTATTTATGTTATTTTATTCTGTATTCTAAATAAGTTCTAAATTATAAACTGTCGCAAGTATTTCACATTATTTAAGTATTTGAGATTTCAATAGGTATTAAAGTAATGTAATAAATACTTAGTTATGAATAGGGTTAGGATGTTTATGATTTTGCATATTTTTTTTAGGTTGTCCAATAGCTTCCATTTTTATATAGAAATGTGTTTCATGATATCCACATTCAAATTATCCACATTTTATTTTGCATATATATGCATATTTTACAATTTTTTATTCATAAGTGCATAATTTGTGTTTTTTTTTTGTTTTAAGCGCATATTTGACAGTTTTCGATGCAAAATGCTGAAAAATACCGTAATTTTATATTTTATTAACTGGATCTAATAAAATTTTGATTACATGGTTATACGAAGTATAAAATATATATAATAATAAAATATAAATAGAATTTTCGATAACCCTCATCGATTGTTACAATCAAAACTTATCTTAAAACTGAGAGCCATTACAATCTTATCAAATATTTTGACAGAATGTTTAATAATTTGTAGTTAGTTGCCGTCTAGTTCACGACTGATGTGAAGTATACTGCGCGTTTTGTGTTTTTCTGTGTATTATTATTATATTTTATTTAAGTTTAAATTATTTATATTTATTTTAATTTTTTTTTGTCCACAATTTTTGATTTTTTAATGCATATTTTTCAAATTTTTCATGCATATTTAGTTATTTTTTAGTGCATAAATGTATACATATTTATACATTTTTCAGTGCATAAACATCCTAACCCTAGTTATGAATAAATAACAAAAATGTTTTATATACAATGTATACTGTTAGTATTAAGTTGTTATAAGTAATAAATTATTATATTTTAATTACTAATTCACAGAAAATAATTTTATATAATATTATTATTAAACAGAAATATTATAGGATCGTAGGAGTTTTGTTGAAATTTATAATTGATTGAAGTATGTAAATACTAGGGCCTGGATTTATATGCTCTTATTTTGTAGAAATATACCTTATAAAATAAAAAAATTGATTTAAAAAAAAAATTTTTTTTCCATTATTTTTATATATTTACATAAAATTATATTATATTTATATGATTAATTTTTTATAGTTATTTCAACATATTGTAATTTCAATCTAAAAAATCAATATTAAAAATATTGCATTTGAAATTAATGTTGATGTTGATTTTTTTCTAGTAAATTTATACATACAACTGCACTTTTGTGTTTTTCAGTTAATAAATGCTGGATGACTGTGAAACATTTTTTACCATTTACTTTGACATTACATTTTAAACAAAACAAAACTAAACCATATGTAGAAAAAACGCCTTTATATTCGTCAACAAATTTGTTTAGCTTACTTGATGTAGTTGCACTGATTTTTGGTATTTTAAATATAAATAAATTTAATCAAATAAAAATTATGAGCACTTGGATCACAACAAACACGATTAATGTATGATTCACAAAAACCTACTCAATAACAGATTAGTACTTGTACTGATAAGTCTCAGATAAGATAAAAAAAACGACTTCATCAAATTACATGGACTATAAATATGTTATTTTAATTAATATAAGCAAAATATTATGTATTATGCATTTAAAACCGTATATATGCAATAAAAAAAATGTAAAATACATAAATATGCAGTTTGTGTTAAAAAATGGCAAAATAAAACTTTATATTTCAAATCTATTGGCTATAATTCAAACTCGTGGTTTACCTAGCTATTTTTTGGGACTGTTTAGAAAAAACATACAAATGCATATAAATCTAGGGCTCTAGTAAATACCTACTGTAATTTATACAATTACATACATTTTTCAAAAATAATAAAATTTTCATTACATTATGTTATTTGTTAATCTTTAATAAAAAGGTATGATAAATAATTTTCCACGAAAATAAAAAGTAACTTATCTTTAACTAAGTTAAGTTACTTTTTTTCAAATTAACTTTTATTAAGTTAAATAAAAAAGAAAAGTTACTTTTAACTTTAAACTTAAATTAAAGATTTAAAAAAATTAGTTAACTTGACCAGCCTTGCATATAATATATCATCTAATTTATCACTAGTAACTATAATTTGCTTACTATTTATATTATTGGAAATAATATTTAGTTTATTCCGATTTGTAATTTAAGTATTGTAACTATGCATGTTAATTTTGTATTAGTGTACCTATTATATTATTTAGCAGTGTCAAGATTTAATTTTTTATACTATGTTTATAATTTGTTAATCGTGCCTAAATAAAAAACATCAAAAGTAGAAAGTCTTAAAAATTATGTAAACAAATATAGTGCAAATATGTTTTAATTTGATGCTTCTATGCTTTTTTGTAAATATTGTGAAATTAAAATTGTGATTAAATTGTGATTAAAGATTTAATGTGACCCAGCATCTAAAAACAAAAAAAAACATAATAAAGCAATTAAATATTAACAAACAAAAACATTAAAAACACAACATCAGCTGCTTACAAATTCTTAAATACCCTTAAATAAAGTTTCACATGATAATTTTCATAATTGTTAAGCTACTTATATGGAAAAAGAAATCAAAATCTCCAAGGCAGGAAACAGATGATATTAACACTGAAATAATTGAAAATTAAGTTAGAAATTTAAAATAAAATAAAATATGGGTTAGTATTAATGGGACTAATGTTGTTTGCATGTGAATGTTTTGGTAGGCATCTTAGAAATAGATCAGGCCAGGTAAATTATTTTTGGTAAATTTTGAAGAATTATAATAACCAACTCCTCGACAAAATAAGTTAAATTTTTAATTCCGTTAAGTTTATGGGTATTTATTATGATTGTGTTATTTTATAAAACTACATGATGTAGCGCCTTACATGGTAAAATCGATTACAACGCTTAAACCACTCCACACAGAAAAGATCCATTATACATATATGGCGCATTGCATGTGATCTTCATAAGGATGAAAAAAAAATTAGAAGGTAATATAAATCCATAATAAAGTTATATCTAGTGTTAATAAAAACTTTTAATAAGACTCCAAATCATGGTAATCTTTTCAAATCTGAAGTCCCACATACATGTTTGCCTCCAGAACCAGTCATTAACTGTTGAGGAACATAGATTACGGCAGAAAATTATTATTGCAATAATGTAAATACAGTTTTTACTATTTTTGAACAACTTGACTCTGATGATACAGTAAACATTAATGGAAGCGTAAAAATATATGAATTAAAACAAAATAGAGACCTTGCATATATAAAATCAATTTTTTTTCATTTACTACTTTATAACAAAATTAGAAAAACGGGGATTGCTACTATTTGACTTAATTCGAATAAATGAGAATGTTAAAATACATTTAAGACACTACAAGGTATAGTCAGAAAAGGAATACAAGTAAAGTTGAAAGCAGTTTTGGGAAAAAATATTGGTCAATTGTTTCTTAAAAAGATATTTAATATCTTATTGGTAAAATGTAGAAAGTGAAAACTATAATGACTTCCAGAAAATATTTCTAGTGAAGATAATAAGTTAATTTTAATATGCTTTCGTTGCATTGGTTCTAGTATTTTCTAAATACAAAGAAATACTAAGCAATAATAGAAGATCATTCAAATTTTAAAATATTTGCAAACATAAAAAACATTACAATGTGCAATTGTGAAGGTACAAATTATTAATTAATTTAATTACAAATAATTCATGAATTAATTAACTCGATTATATTTTTCAGTAATAAATTTAAATACGTAAAACAATTTTTAAAAATTAATAAATCTAACATTTATATAACAAATTTATTTCTTAAAATCTTTTCATAATAAATTATTTCTTTGTCAAATATTTTTTAACTTTATTTTGGCATATTGAATGCTATAACGCATATTTTACGGTTTTTGAAGCATATGACCGTCAATCATATTTAGTTATTTTATGGTGCTTTAAGTCTCTAGCCCTGGTTAATAATTAATTTGAAAAATCTTATCATTATTATAGTTAGCTGTTACAGTATAGGTAATTATATAACCATTATTAAAATTTACTTTGTTTAAAAAAAAAAATATGGTAACATTTATAGTTATTAATAATTGTTATCGAATATTTTATGATTTATTAGATGGTATAATTTATATATATATATATATTGAATACACACTATTACCTATTATTTATCTAATTTATTTTCTTAGAAATAAATGATATTTTTTTTATTATAAACCTTAATATTTTGGAATCCATAATCTGAAAGACATGTATATGGTACTTAATTAATTTATTTACCTTGTAATTTTTTTAACACAGCTACTTCCATTTTTAAAACTTGTTTAGGTTGACGAGCTGACTCTACTTTCAAAGCTATAAGTTCTTTTGTTATAAGATCTTGACCTTCATATATTTCTCCAAATCCACCACCGCCAATTTTTCTGGCCTAAAAATGTATAGTTTATTGGTAGATACAATAAAAAGATAAAACAAAATATGATATAGAAACAACTTGTTAAACCTAAAAAATGTAAATAATGGTGGTTTATTTATTCAACTAGAAATATTTTATTAGTAGAACTTGATATAATTTAGATTTATCAATAAAATTTTAATTATTTACGTCATTAAAACAAGATGTAATAATTATATATTGTAAATTATCAAATTTTTTATAGGTATGACCTTTCTTATAATATTAAAATAAATTATTAAACTTTATGATTATTAATTACTGTAAAGACTATTTAACATAATAAAAATCTTAAAAATAAATTATATAGTACATAGATTATAAAATAAGTGTTGACAAAAAAAGTAAGACATTAACAGGCTATTATAATACAATCTTCATATAAATGTTTTCTATAATGAAGGAGAAACTATAACAATAATTTGGATTTTGTCCAAAATTCAAATACATTAGTATTGGTTAAATGTTTAAATGATAATCATTTTATCAACAATTTTATATAATTCTTAAATGTTTTTATTTATTAAGTATATAATTTATTTTTTTTTATAAGTTTATTTAATAATATATATTTTATTTATATTAAATCAAATTAAAATATATCATAGTTTGATACTATCGTTATTTTTACATTAGCAATAATTTTGATATAATAAAAAGAAATATGTATACTGTAATGAATGTGAATAATTTGGTTAGTTACATATTTATAATAAAACCATCTATACAAAAAATAAATACCTAATTTAGAAAATTAATCAAAATATAAAAAAATACCAATAATATAGGTACATTAAAAAATATGTAAATATAACTGTTTTTAATTTCTCGAAAAATAATATTTTTAAATAATTTTTTAATTGTATATTCTTATAAAAATAAACCATACACATTATATACATTCCTAAACATTTATTTTGATGAAATTAACATCATTATACTATAGTTTATTATAGACAATATATATGTTAAGCTTGTTTTAAATAAGTGTATTAAAATAAATTTCTAGTTTGAATTATGAAAAAAAAAATAAAATAATACCAACATTGTTTAGAATAAAAAATAATAGAGAATGTTGACAAGATGGACAATGAAGATTATAAATAGAGACAGAAGTTAAGTGGGAGACCAAATGTTTACTTACAACTTTCCACCTTTCTTTTACTATATGTCCTGGTTGTAACAGATCTTCGGAAGACATCTTAACTTATATATGCTCAAGTTACACTATGATCTGTTTCACTGTATGTATTCACTGTTTTTTACCAATGATATTTGGTCATTACTGAAAGAGACAGAAATATAATAATTACACAAGGTTAAAAAATGGTATCGAGTTACATCTGTCTAAAAATACAAATAACTGTTGTATGCGTCCACAAAAAATATACACGTATACTATTTATTATAATTCTAATCAACTTTTAGAATATTATATCAAATTTTAAATGTTCAAACATTATTTTTATTTTTTGTTTAAAATATGCAACATTAAATGTTTATCTCAAAATTAATTTATTAAATAAAATAATTACCTATAAAATTATTATTACCTACCTAAATTATTACAATTTTTAAATAACATAAAGATTGAAAATATATTTTATAAATCTTGTAAATTATATGAATATTTTAACTCCTGGATATAAATATAACTCTAAATTTTTTCTTCCTTCTCAATAAATTTTTAAAAAAATATATTCTCAGCAATTTTAATATAGGTACTTTAATATTATTATGAATTCATTACCTATTGAATGTATTATTTCTATATATACCTAACTTCCATAACTAAAAAAATATATAAAACATTTACACGTAGATATGAAAAAGTTTGTTGTACTTCATTATTTGCCTAAAATATAAGATAATAATATGGTTTAAACCTCCATTTAAATTTTAAATATTTTAAGGATACAAAAATCATCAATTTTAAATTCTATGTAGTAACATTATTCATTATTGTCTAACCTGAAACCCAACAGTAGAAGGATAAGTAACTAATTTGTATTATTATTTATTACTATAATTTTTATTATCATTATTATTAACTAAATTTATCATGATATATTATGACTCCATAGCCACATTAGAATAAAAGAAAATTATCTAAGTAATTATTGCGGAATGAAATATTTTGAAATTTAATTATCAAAATATATATACAGGTATAAAAATAACTGAAGCAAAAATTCTATAAGTGTCTGAGGTAACATAAATTATTATATACTTAATTATTAATATTTAGTATACTTACAAGAATCCTGCAAGAATGATCTCTTCAAAAAAAAAACATAAAATAATAAAGTGCACAAAGCATGTTCATACAAAGATATCTATATGATAATATAGTTGATATACTAATACAGTTTTAACTATTAATAAACAATTAATTTTAAGTTTAATTTTTGTTTTTTTAATTTTAATTGATATTTAATGTGTTATTGGAATTTGTAACATATTGAACATGAGTGTCATTAAATTATTAGATTATTACTTAATAAGAAATAAATATACATATAATTATTTATTACATAATAGTAGGTAATTTAAGAATACTGATATAACTGATTTTATACTCATATTGATATACATTAATACCGGATTCATCTTACAAATACTTCTACAGCTATGAAATATAAGATGTCTATAATAATATTATTGTCATTAATAGCACAGATAAATATGATAGGTATTTGATAATTATAAAAAGTAAATATTGCAAAAAGTTGTTATTTCTTAAGATTGGCTTCACAACATTTCTAAGATTTCTATGGTATTGAGGTTAGAGAAATAGAATAATTTGTTGGTATACTATTTTATGTATAACTATGCCATAAAGAATGTCATAAAAAAAAGAATAGGTACCTATAGAAGTCGATTGGTGACATTGTGGGGTCAATAGGACAAATGTATTGAATTTTAGTTCAACCAAAAATAAAACTACCATTTAAAAATGTATACGACAGACCTAAAATATAATTAAATAATTGAACAGATTCACAAAGTAGGAACTTATTTTCAATATAAATTATTAAGTTTAATTTAATAATTTGTCTGTAACTACTCAATAGAAATCTAAAGGCTATAATCTAATATTTATCTTAACTGTCAAAAATAAATTTACGCTAACAAAAATGAATTGTAATTGAAAACTTAAGTAAATTAATAAATATAATTTATTTTAATTAACTCAAGATAAATTACTTTTTGAGAATACATAATATAACTTGATAAAAATAAAAACAAGATAGTTGAAGTTGAAATAAATACCTAAAATATTAGAAAATGTATTAATCTATCAATAAATTAAACTCAATAAAATTTTAAAATTAATTAATGGATACCATTGCTGTTAGACATTAGTTATAACAATATAATTTGTGATTTATTTTATGCCTACATACATGTACGGTATTAAACCTATAAGGCACGTAATTAAATATTTTATAAATATATTAAGATAATGTGTTTTATTTCCGCATTAATTATAAATATTATGTGTATAGCTGCATAGGTTCACAAAGTGATTCTATATCTGACTTATATGGGACCAAGTGTTGTCGGATTAAGAGGATTTATTAGATTATAAAGAGTTTGACCAAAAAAGTTAACAAATTAAACAACTAATGTAAAATGTTATTTATATTTAATTTATAATTTATAAATGTATAGTATTATAATAATGTAGATATTTACCTATGTTTTATTAGATGCTAATCAATTTTTTTTCTTTACTTTGTAAAGAATTTTTAAATGAAAAGAAAAGGTCGGATTACCGAGGTTAACAGACTAAAAGGTGTCTTAATAGCAAGGTCTTACAGTACTATAAAATAACTAAGTTACATTTATTAGTCAATTTCCATAAAAAATCTCATAAGGCTACTACAAGTACTGTGGCTTATTCTTTGGCTGAATTTAAAAACTCAGTATTACTGTATGTATTGTGATGGAAATTTGAAAAATATGAATCAATAATGATATAGGTACATGCATTAAACAAATTAGGTAGTCCAAAACTGATTCCTATGTTGATGGATTGTTATATTTCAATCTGGCCTAGCTATAACAATTAGACATATCAAAAATATCTTAGATGTTTTATTGGTTCCTACCAAATGTTTACTAAACAAAACTACAATTTAATATATATATATATGTATGTATGTATATAGAGGGAGGTATATATTAGATTTAGACAGGTAGACATAATAGATAGAAAATCATAAATTACATATAATTGCCTAAAAATATTGCATCTATAAGTTCTTATGTGCTATTAAATTGTCGTCACAATAATTAACTAAATTAAATAATATACACAAATATACATATTCCAAAACTGCCCAGAAGTGCCTATATTTTATCAATCCACTTGGACTCGGCAAACAAACATATTGGTCGTTCGTTTATTAATTATGACGGTAATAACACCAAATATTTGGAACCCAGACTTGTGGGATAGGTTATTGCTCAATCAGGATAAGGTGGCATCATTACCCACAGCAGGCTACATATAGGTTCTACTACTTACTAATTTAATTACACAGCCTACAGTTTTGAGGGCAATGTGCACACGACATGTCAAAATATTCTGAAATTCAAACAATGTACAATAGATCAGACTATGGTCGTTGTCGTGCAACACGTTCGACGAAATGATAAAGTATGATTGTCGGTGGGCAGCATATAAGTCGAGGGGCCCCGACAGTCTACAGGACGGGTGACGAAAACGGATCGGGGCAGGCTTGGTAAATATTATACAATGTAATATTAAATATTAATACTCACAAGAGAACAGCGGACAGCTACTACGTGCAGGACTGACCGGTCCCTACGACCCGCGGGTAGCTGTCGGTCTGCGGTTCCGACCAGCACAGAGACGGGTTCAGGGAGACGGCCGCTGGGCAGCCACGATCGACATACGACCGACGTCGTTGGTAAAAATGACAACAGTGACAGTATCGATACGGCTGCGTAACGTCGTCGTCGACGTAACAGCAGTCATGATAAGACGCGGAAGAGATACGGCGGGTCGGCAGAACACCCTCGGCGGCGGCGGAACGAATAATATAATATCGATATTATTATTATTATTATTATTATTATTGTATATCGTCGGGTGCAATGTTGGGGAGTTGCTATGCCAGTGTGAAGCGGGTTAGGGCGGCGGTACACTACGTTACGCGGCAAAAAACGACGGACGACGACAACCGCGGTTATTGTGATGTATAACTGTACAAGTATGACGCTAGGCGCCCGGTGGTATTGATCGGCCCGTCCGTCCGTATCGTCGCGTCGTTAGTTACTGCGTGATCGGAGCGCACTTTGTGACGACGTCCGTTGACGGCCGCGTAGTCTGAATGGGGCAGCAGCTTTAGCCGTCGGACACCTCGCGCGCGGGTGTCGGATTGCACTCGGCTGGCGTATTATGTTATTATGATATTATTATTAAAATTGTTTCGCACGCCGACCGATTACCACCGCACCTGGCCGACAGCACTATGTTGGCACGGTGTGGACTTGAAAACGGAAAGCGTAGCCTACGTAGCGCGACGGCCGGTCTGGAAGACGACAGATGTGACGGTCATTGATTGTGTCTTGAGCGTGATTTTTTTTCCTCTCTTTTCCCTATTATTTACTCTCTGCCGGACGAGTTATCAAGCACGGGCACGCAGGCGCGATCCCTAACCTTTAAGCGCGTGCGTGCCAAATCCACGCGAATAAAATCGGATCAGCTGTTGCCCCAATTTCGCTACTCCTCGGTACTATAGTTGTATTAAACGGGTGTAGACGCATAGTATATATATATTATTATATTACATAATGTGTGAGGGTGTGCGTGGGCCAACGAAGCGGCGGACGATAAATCGATTGTCCGGAAACATCCCCAGACCATAATAATCGTTTCGATCGTCCTGGCAGACGATGGCAGTGGCCCATCTAAAGCATGACCAATGGTGGAGGGGATGATTTATAGTTTTTACTTTTTAATACAACTCATCCGCGTTATTACGAAGGGGGAGAGCTCCACGCCCAACATTAATCAATTTTTTTGGAAATTTTTGAAATCTTTTTTTATTCAACAGTTAATTTCATTTATTATTTTATTTATAATACTGATCTAACAATTTTATAATATAAATATTATTTAGAAATAATAAAGATACAATAATAAAATATAGGTACTCCCCACACATAAAAAATCAAAGGCGACCTCAAGTTGTGATGGTAGGGTGATCCATCCATCGGTCGTTCGCCGGCAAGTACTTAGTCACGATGGACAATTACGTTCCTCGTTACATCGACGTTATTTATGTTTTTGTCTTACACGATATCGCTGATATAGTGATATAAAAGCATAACAAAAGTATAGCTTAAAAATCTTCCGCCATTTAAAAATTTAGACTTAACAATAATATAGGTATTCGTTATTGGTGTATTAAAAGTTAAAACGCTTCGTTTCGTACCTATGCTGGTAGGCAGTGAATATTTTTTTGTTGACCCAGTGCCGATGCGATTAGTCCATCTGCAAAAGTCCATCTGCCTATAGCATTTTTAGAGAAAATATATATTAAGAAATAATTGCATCTTTATTCTTAATATCCATAAAGATGATGTATTTTCAAAATGAGTAGGAGTAGTTACGATTTTTTAGTTGTCCGGGGTTTTGGGGGCCTTACGTTTATAAATTGCATAAAACCTCGCAGACGCAATATCTTCTAGCAAATATTTGAGTTCACGTGTATCATGGATCATTATAACATGGTATTGTATAATTTTAACAGGTTGGTAAGTAATTTTATAAAATGCATATTTATAAGAATAACAATTCACCACTCTATCCTAGTCCCGAGAACTATAATAACGGCAGAAACACGTTTAAACGCCTCTGTCATAACATTACGATACTCTATAAAAAAGTATTTTTTAAGTATTTTATACTAAAAATTGTGGCCACACGATGAAAAGAAAAAACCAAAAACGGATTTGATAGAATTTTTAACGACACTCATTCCGGGGCGTCTTCAAGACCCCCTCATAGATTTTTTTTTGATATTATAATTTTAAAATAGTAATGACCATTTTTAAATTGTATATTTTTTTAAGTTCTAAAATACTCATAACTTGCTTTGAAATTAAAATATGTTGAGTTTTTTTTATATTCTTTATACTTTATACTCGTTAATAGGTCAATTTTACTTAAGCATTAAAAAAACAGAGTAAAATAAATGATTCTGAACTCATGTTCAGAATTTTTGTCGCGCGCTATGCATTAGTAGTAAAACGGATATAACACGTGAGCTTACGACGACGTCCTCTTAAAATATACTTATAAAAATAAATACATAATTTATAACAAGCAATTTAAAATTATAAACGTAAAGACCTAGTTGAAACTTTTTAGTTTTTACTCCCCCCCTACAAATGGGTCTAGGGACGCCCCTTACGCAGTCTCGATATCGTTGACACGTCGCGACCATAAAGACAACATTTTGACTACGGTGCCGCAGGCCTTTTGGCATCGTTGCCGCGATGAAGGGATGACCGTTGGCCGTGCAGTCTGTGTGTGTCATTGGCACACGGCACACAAGCGGCATACAGAGCGAGTGAGAGGTGTCTACGCCGTCGGTTGGTTGGCGCGCGTGCCGGCGGTATATTATTTCGAGAGAGTGTATAAAAATAATAATATACAAATACGAAACTCCATTTTCGCTCGGACCAATGCGTATTATAATAATACGCGTGTAAGGAGAATTTTTTTTCGTCGCTCGCTGTGTTATGTATTATAGCGCGGTCATACGCACACTTATAAATAACCCTACCGGCTGTACCGTTTGTGTATAGTTTATTATCATCTCTTTAATATAATATATTATTTAAAAAAACGCACCGTTGCATCTGCCGTCTTTGTCGTTATTATATTAGATACTATGTTATTATTGTAATATTATACAGTGTGTAATCGGTTGTTGGAAACACTCTATAACTTAACAAATATTAAAGATATTTGAATTCTGTTTGTTTGTGGTGCTTAACAAAGTTTGTTATAACTTATTAAAGTAATTAAACAATTTTTATGCCATTTCATTTCACGCATGCGCATAACAACTTTTTTTTTTTAAATGACAACCCCACTATTTTTTGATT
>JACXSJ010003423.1:0-24307 GCA_014851325.1 Pentalonia nigronervosa | reverse complement strand
TCGAGTATCGAGGTTGGTTATTTCAGTTTTTATTTTTGTCTTTAAAATGTCTATCCCAAAGACAAATTGTTCCATCGTTTGGAACCATTTTTTAAAGGACCCAAATACCCCTGACGTAATACACTTGGGCATCCGATTAAATCGTACTTGTTTTGATTGATTTTTAGGCCACTTACCTAATGAAAATTTAAAAAGTGAACATTATCAAGTAAATTCGGTCGATAATACCGGAAAATCACTCGATTGTTTTTTTTTAACTCGATAGTAAAAACTAGTCGGTGTAATACGTATGTAATTACCGAAAGAAAACTATGGAATGTATTACTCGATAGTTTTTAAAAACAATCGATGAATAATAATATCTATTCAATTGAAAAATCACTCGGTAGTTTTTGAAACTATCGATAGACAATCGATAGTTAAAACTAGTCGGTTGCGCCCATCACGGAGTGCAATATACACAATTACACGATTACCCATATTCACAGAATATAGATTATAAAGCGTCTATTGTCTTTGGCAACTGCTGTTTGCTGCATGTTGCATTGCTTCGTGATAATATTTTCAGTGTCTCCACGCTTTACAATATGAAATAACGTACCAAGGAAGTTAAAAATCTTGTTTTTTTTTTTTTTAGCAAAATTATTGTACTATGCCTTTTGTCATCGACTCGTAACCCATAGAGATAGGATGATTGCCCAAATAGTTTATTTAATTATTTTGTCTGTTTGTCATACCACTATATAGTTACTACAGCAGCAGCGCTTGTAGGCTGTTTATTGTTTAATATCGATGGTTATACGTCGCTGTTTAATCATACTCCTAAAGCAATAAAAAATAATAATAAAATAATAACTATCGATCGTAGACCTTAAAATGTTTACGATAGTTTTTCAAAATGTTTATAACATACCACGAATTAAGCTAAAATAAATATATAGTATATCTTAATTCGTATATTATACTGTAACGTGGTAAAATTATTAGTAAATATCTAAAATATTAATAAAAATTATCGTTGATTTATGAATTAAAATTTAAAATTACTCACTATCGATCTATTTCTATTTATCGATTTTAATCGGTATTCTATGAAAACA
The DNA here is from genome assembly GCA_014851325.1 of Pentalonia nigronervosa. Classification (NCBI taxonomy): domain Eukaryota; kingdom Metazoa; phylum Arthropoda; class Insecta; order Hemiptera; family Aphididae; genus Pentalonia; species Pentalonia nigronervosa. Next base: position 23,207 of record JACXSJ010003423.1, on the reverse strand, counting down.
TTGATAAAAATAATATGATATTATATTATCATAATATCATTAATTAAAATAACACAATCATAAAAATGTTCTGAAATAATTCTGATTTCTAATGTTAGTTGAACAATGTTTGTAATAATTGCCGGATCGATGAATTTATTTTAGATTAAACGCAATTTAACGGTCTTGCATACTCCGTTGTTTTAAAATGGTTGTTCATAAACTCCCCATAAAACACTTAAACGATGACCAGCAATTACAACAAATGATCACCCAACAGCCGACCAATTTTCACAGGTCATCTAAGCCAGTACCACTTGTTCGACAAGCTCCAGTATTTGATTTGGAAGTGATAACCAGTGAAAATTTTGTACCGTGGGTATGTATCCAATGGTTTTGTTGAGTGGTCTAACTGAATCGACATAATATTTAATTCATAAGTTTTTATTATTTTTTTCATTCTAGAAAAGTACGTTCAATATGCGTCAAGTGACACTTGCTAATATAATTGATGTAGCTAATGGTAATGATAAAGCTACTACAAAAGCGGCCAAGATGCGTGCAAAAAATTTGGTAAACGCTGCAAAATCTTTAGATCTGTTGCGACAAAATTTACAGAATTCCATTAATAAAGATATTGATAATGTTATTAAAAAATATTTGACGGTAAGTATTAGCTATTGGTATATTGATTTTCATAATAATGCTTGTAAAAATAACGTTTTTAGTCATATTTTGGCTTGGCTATTGACAATGTTAAAAATAATTTGGGTTCAAATTGTGTAACTGAAGATCATGTAAGAGAAGTGTGTCGAACAATGTTAGATGAGGCGAAGTTAATGTATTCAAATCCACCGTTATCAGGCAGTAATTCTCCATTTAATACTGCACAAACTACAGACATGTTAATTGAATCACGATTTGCAAAACAACATTCCAAAGTAATTAAACAATTTGTATTTGGCATAGTCAAAACTAAATATTATTAAACAATAATAATACTCAATAACTTTTATTTACAGAATAGATCTCTACTGAAACGCAAAGAGCCGCCTGTTCAAGAACCTGAAAATAATCTTTCTCCTACAATTGAACAAACATCATCTCAGACACCGTTGGTAAAATTTCATAAATTTCAGTCTACTTGGGACCCAGCGAAAATTCACTCACAAACATTATTTGTGTTGGCTACTAGAGCTGCTAACAAGGTATATTTTTATATTACTACTATAATAATTATTTTTTTTATCAAAATTACACATTAATGCTGTTTAATTTGATATCATCTTTAATTTAAGCAATTTAAGTAATTTATGTTCATTTTACAGAGAGGAGGACGTATGGGCAATAAACATCCAGAACTATTTCAATATACCATTGATATGGAAGATCGTGATTGGCTGATGAAGCAAAAAATGTTTGTTTTACCACCTCCTACTTCTGTAAATGCAACTTCAATACTGTTATTAGACGATGTGCAATCAATATTGAGCACCGTGAATCAAAAGTAATAATTTTTATTTTTATTCGGAGATGTTTAAAAATGATGAATACAGTTACTAAACATCCAACAAATTTAAGTAATTTGTATGTACTTATCAAAATATATTAGTATTCAATTATCTTAAATTTTCAATAAATGTCTTTTTAGTTCATCTAAAAAAACTTAGCGATTCTTAGAAATAATTTTTGTAATAATACAAATTCTATCTTAGATTATTTGAAATAGTTAAAGTTTTTGCCTTACAAATATAACAAGTTTGTGTTCAGAAGTCCCAATTTTGTGCAATAAGCTTTAATAACAAAGTGAATTGACTCATAAAATTTAAAAGTAAGAGCATTATCTGTGTTTAATCATTATTTTTTTACAATATTTAAATTTTTAAGCAAGTTATAAGTATTTAAAATATTACAATTTAAAAATTCTCATAAATTAAAATATAAAATTTTCCTAGTGAAACAGATAATATTCTAACATTTATGGTTGATAATAGCTTAATTCAATCTAATATTAAAGCTTACGTACTTCACAAAGTTGGAAGTGTTGAACAGAAATTTGCAAAGACAGACAACACTAGTAGCATCCTCTTAATTAATAAATTGATTAGTTAAAACTAGAGTATCTAATAAATAACTGGTAAAAAAGCTATCATTAGTCCAATCTGATTTTAATTGAGTTTTAAGTTAACTTTATCTTTTTCTATTTTCTACTTCAAATTTCTTAAGTCTTCTTTTACTATGTCCATCCATCATGATCTAATTTTTTATTGGTCACTTTGTGTCTGTTTTCCTAACTTAGGACTCAGCAGTGTATGATCTTCGTTTAGCTAGTGGTGTATTTAAGAGGGCAATTACCCCATGCAGCACATTTTAGTGGGCGCTTTTTTTTTTTTTTCAAAACAGATTTACAATAACTTAGGGAAATCAATGTCAACAAAATATTCTCTCAAAATCATCACAGTTACTTTGTAAAATCAATCTCAATGTCTAATAATATGTGTGCATATTAATTTGTTGAATACAGAATACAGAAAACCTAAACTAAAAATTTCTTGTAGGGCATGATGTTAGTAATGATAGTTGTACAAATAGCATGTAATAATGTATCATGCTAACATTTATATACTACTAAGTGATAGTATGATACCGAATTACCAAACATTAATTTTGTATTCTTTGAGCCTTGTTAAATTATAAAAGTGACATTATTTTTATTAAACAGTCCGTTAAAATCGTACAGTTTTTAAATACAACTTATGAGACGTCTTATTACAGTAAAATAAAAAGTGTAAACGTTTTAATTGATTACTTTGACAATGATTAAATTGACACTATGATTAAACTATGATAAATAAACCATTTATCATTTATCTAAAATGAAATAATTAAAGATTTCACAAGATCAAAAGCGCATAAAAAAATATTATTTTAACAATGTTCATTTTTTTTCTCTTAACTACATATATTATATTAACTTTTAGTATGTTCACTATTTCATAAATAATACCTACATTTTAATATCCACTAATATCTTATATTTAATAAAAATTGGGACCTTTTCCGTTAATTCACTACCACTATTTTTTTTGGTTTTTCCTGTATCTTATGTTATTGACTTATCTTATCGCTTTCAAAGAACACGCGTAGGGTCAGTCAATGGTTGCATTTGAGTAGGTAACCATGAATTTCCTTACTCTAGCTAGCGAATGCGATACAAAGAATAATGCAGTGAGTTTTTTACAAACTCGTGGCATTTTGCATAATCCGAGATTATGTAAAAATAAACATGAAATGGTTTTGCAACTCACTGAAAAACAAGATCGTTGGTGTTGTTCAAAACGTGAGTGTCGACAATACGCGCCTTTGCGTGCGGATAATTTTCTGGCTAGTTCTCGTCTCGACTACAAAACAATAGTAATGTTTATTTATTGTTGGAGTAAGGAATACACTTCAATAAAGTTTTGTGAGGAAGAACTTAACATGAACCACAACACAACAGTGGACTGGAACATGTACATGCGTGAAGTCTGTGAATACACTTTAACAAACAATAGTGCTAAAATAGGTGGTGTTAATATAACTGTTGAGATCGATGAAAGCTGTTTCAGTAAACGTAAATATAACAGAGGAAGATTCTTACAAAATCAATGGGTTGTAGATGGTATTTGTAGGGAAACCAAAGAAACTTTTCTAGTTCCTGTTCCCGACAGATCAGCACGAACATTGTTGCCAATTATTATTGAACATGTTGCTGCAAGCACGACAATAATTACTGATGAATGGCGCTCCTACCAAAGGCTAGATCAAACTTTTCACCACATGACTGTGAATCATTCTATTAATTTTGTAGATTCTAATACTCTGGCTCACACTAACACTATTGAGAGTTCTTGGGGCAAAATAAAATCTCGAAATAAAAAACAGTGGGGTACCTACCGACCAATGCTGAATAGCTACTTGGTCGAGTACATGTGGCATAAGCGTTACGGTCCTAATAATTTATTTGAAACAATGCTACAACATATTGCACACTTCATTCCCCCAGAATCAAAATAATATAATATAAGAATAATCTAAAAAAACGGAAAATCCAAAAAAAATAGTGGTAGTGAATTAACGGAAAAGGTCCAAAAATTGTAATGGTATACTTTCTATATATATATTTAACATTTCTATAAATAGTATTTGCAAATTTAATAGTACTACCTGTTACATAATGTAATAGGTTTATGGAATATTTTTAAGCATAATTTTTTGTTGCAATTTGCTTTGATTATTTTGTGATCACAGACCGTACCGATTATTGAGAGTACCTACTGTATTCAATATTCAACAGGCATTCAATAGATTTTTATACTGTATGATAGTATTACCACTGTTGTAAGTTTTTTTTATCAGTGAGAAAAATTGCCAACAAAAAATCATTAAAGGGGAAAGGAGACATTAAAAAAATGTGTACTCAAGGTAGCAAAATTTTAAATACACCACTGCATTTAGCTTAACAAAATCTTCTATTTAAACAGGAGCAGTAGTCCAAATTAAAATCTGTGGGCTGCTAAAAGTCTTTCTTTTAATCCTTGATAACTATTTACATTTTCATTTACCATCACTTTAAGGTACTTATAATAGTTCACTCTTTCAAATGTGTAAAAGTCTATATTTTCATTTCCCTTGTTCTGTGCTATTGACTATTATACTTTCTTTTTCCTTATTTATTTTAAGGCTGATTTCTTTAATTTTATTTTAGCAGTACTTTTATAGTCTTCATGAAATCTTTTTAAGTTTCAGACATTATAACTTTATCTGAGTGCATTATTAAAACACTCTACTAACACACCTAAAAAATCCATATTTTTAAATGTTTGCAATTTTATTTTAAAATCATGTGTTTAAATTTTAACTAGGTATTTTAATGGTTATATTAATTTTCAGAAATAATCCTCATGAACTCAAAGGTTTTGAATTACCAGAGTTTATATTGAACAAAGTAAGATCCACAATGATTTTAAACAAACCTCCAGAAATGCAGTCACCTCAACAAATTATTATTACTGAAAATGGTGAAATTGAAGAGCAAGCCGTATGAATATAAATTTACACTTATTTATCTTATATTAGTTTATGGATAATAATTAACAATTTTTGTATAATGTACTTAATATGTGACATACAATAATTATGTTGTAGGTGTGCAGTATAACTTTGAATGAAAATACAAATTCTTCAATCACTCAGTCTCATTCGGAATCTAGTAGTATCATCATCTCAGGTTTTATTATTATTTTATAATCATTTTTTTTTAAAAATTGAAAAAAAAAGGCTTAAAATTAAAAACAGTAAGAGATGTTCCTTATGTAAGAATTCTAATAAATAATAATACGATGCCCTATTATAGTATGTATTATTTATGTGATTATATTTTCATTCACATCATCAATGATACAACATAACATACATCAGTAGTAGGTAGACAGACCATGAAAAAAATCTCATCTGTGTAATTAGACGGTCCTGTTATCATTTGTTTGATAAATTATGTTCTCAGCCGTGCTCGGTCTCTCTTGTTGTTAATTTTCCGTACTATTATTATATACATTTATTCATATCTCAATATGTATCCAACATCTAACTCTAATTATTTTAAGTATCTCTTTGTGTTAATTTATTTCTTTGAGTTCGCTTTTGTTTGTTTGTCATTCTATCCAACCCATATATAACATCCTTTATTCTTTCTCCTGCACTACACCTCAAATTTTTCAAGAAGATTTTGCTATGCCCTATTTAATATCCAAGTTTTACATTCGTATAGCTCTATACTAAAAAATATACTTTTATAATGTATCTTCACACCATAACGCTATGATAATTGTAACATTTTTATGGATTACAATTTCATTATGATAAATGTATAAAATTAGAATGATGGTATAAATTATAGTAGAAAATATTGACATTAAATATAACTATTTCAAATATGTCATTTTATGTTTGTAATAATTAGGAACATCAACAACACTTGCTGAGGCGTTAAATATGCTCGAATATGGTGAAAGATTACCACAGCACAATGAAATTCCACATCCATCGCCAAACAATAACACAGGATTGGCAACCACACATTCCACCCTTACCGCACTTTTAGCTGCTGAAAACAATTTCATGCCCAATAACAGTCAACCTAATAATACACAGTTTGGAATGTAATATTTGTTTTGTTAAAAAGAACAATATTTTTAGACTTAATGTTTATTCTAGTCATCTTTAGTCTAGTCATGTATTTTTAACTTTAAATATTTTCCCTTAATTTATAGTTATATAATATAATAAATTTATTTTATCCTAATCAAATATATTATACAGAATTGTGCGCAACTGCATTATGATATGATATTCATTTTTTTTATGAAAAATAGTGTTTTAATTATATTATAAAAGTTAGGTATTCTCTTTAGTGACTAATATTATACTATTATATTGTTAAAAAATGATCAACAGTGTTGTGTAAATTAATACCATTACAAATAAGAAATATTAAAAACCTTAAAAAACACTCGTATTTAATATATTTAGTAAATTCTCATAAATTATCTTTATCAATTATCAATTTAAATATTATGATATTTCATATAGTGAAAAAAAGGATTTTGTTGAGTAATTAAATATGTATACATAATATATTTAAAATTTTAAAGAAATTATATTCTTTATTTGTTGACCCATTTGTGTAGTATTTGAAATTAAATAAATGATTTTTACAACATTAAGACATATAAAATAGATAGAAAGTTTGTTTAATTGTGATAAACTGTATATAAAAAAATCTGGGGAAGTCTTTATGCTGTATAGTAGGTTTCAAGTTTACAATATCATTGAGTAAGTTATAGATCAAAATGATTAATGGATATGTTAAATTTGAATTCAAGAAGGACAATTTTAAGCAGAGCACCGTCTCACATCGTCACCAGTTTAAATTAATATATTCTTGGTGGCTGTTATTAAACTTCAAACAATAATATCGGTGTCCATAAATAATTATAAAATAATGAATGGTACCTAAATATAAGAAGACAAATCAAATAATTGTTATGATTTTATACATATTATTTTAATACTTTGAGGAAAAAATAGGTATTTCTAGTTCAAAAATATTTGTGGAGGAAAATTTTTTTTTTTATGGCTTTGGAGACCATCTTGCCATAGAACAAATCTTTCCCCATTCTTCTCTATTCTCTGCTATCTCCTTCCACTCCATGTGATCATATTCCACTTCACCAGCACTTAAGAAATCTTTTTTAATTCCATCGGAGGAAAATGTAAGTACATTTTTTTAGGGATGAGAAATAAACACTATGAAAACGTTATCACATTTTTGAAAGAATATGAACCCATCTTACACATTCATACCTATAAAATGTAATTTAATTCTGTTGTAAAAAAATAAAAAACAGTAATACCTAAAAATACAACTGATGAACTGACATCATGATCACTCCGATCAGAATAGTAAATTTTAATTTCAAATTTTACCAAAATTAGATATTTCAATGAAGAACAACAATGTTAGTTATTTTATTGTAATTTAAAAATATTTTTCGTGAGCGCTTGAAACTTTTAAAGTATATTATTATATTTTATACACTCAATGACATTTTCAAAGAATGCAAAGTTTTCGGGAAAAATTAATTTAACCTATACTGTTTTATTAATATGAAAATTAATTACTTTTATAACAATAATATCATTAAATAAACTTATGAGTAATGTAGATTAACAAATCATTTTCGCACAGAATCGTTTTTCGTATACAATCATTTTATATCATTGAATTCAAATATAACACACTTATATTAGAACGGTACCCACTAGCTGACCTTTTTGTAATTGCAGATCATTTTTCAATCAATTTCCACTAATTGAAATAAAAATTTCTAGGTACCTGCTTTTTTTCGTTTACAATTAATGACGAATTGATGAATTTTACAATTAAAATATATTTAAATCTCAAATGATTTTAATTAGGTACATTTTAAAACTACTGATTCTACTGATATTTTTAAAACATAACAATATAAATATTATTAATTTTTTTCATATAGATAGAATTATAATATTCTACCTATTAATTTTGTTAAATGTTATTAAATATAAACATTTGACTTACAAAAATAATTATAAAATGCATTATTTATCTTCTATTGGAATATTATGATTTAACATTTTTATTATTTTTAGTTCATTATTTTAATGTTTCTGAAGTCATTAAACTGTCGAGCTCTAGTCATGATTACCTATACGAAACACATTAATTATATATAATAGTATAGTATACTACTATAGTAGTTTCAGAACAATGTCCATATCGTAATCCCCGGGTTATACAAATAGATAAAATATGATCTATCAAAAAGGAATGTGCATTTTTCGTGAAATATTTATTCTTTTAAACTTGAAAGTCCTGCTCTGTGCCAGATAGCGAGTAGTTGGGTGGTGACGTGATGTGTATTAGAGGTAGGAGACAAAGTTTTAGAAAATTTACCGGGCTGCGGAGAAAAGTTATTGGCCTTTTTTTTTTTGAAACTAAATGACGTATCGATGCATACGACGCAAGCATAACTGATCAGTCTTACGATAGAAAACTATTTTTCACTAATAAGAGATTTGAATAAAATAAAATAATTTTTCAAAAAAATGCTCGATGAATAATTCATATCAGACATTTAAAAAGTTTCCATATCCACAGTTTTAAACTATATTTAGAAATTTTAAATCAAATAGAGTATTCGTATTACGTGCGCTTGGACGCAGATAGAGAGTTCAGGGGTTGCTAAATTATTTAAGCCTCATAGATTCGCGGGGTTTCTAATCCCTCCTCGATTTTGTCAATATCGAAAAATAAATTACTATTATAACATTTACAAAAATAATTTACACCTCCTCTGGTATATTTAAAACCAACTTTGTATAATATCAAATATTATTTGAATGAAAAACTAAGAAAAAAAAAATCAGTTTTCGTAAATGATCCGGGGTGGTAATTTGCAGTAGTTTCGGGGGTGCACTCCTTGTATCCCCCCTCCTCCCATCGACAATGTAAGCTTATGGACGTGTGTTTCTCATGCTATTTAAGTCTTTAAGCACAAGCAAACACTAAAGCGATACACGATGGTGGTTCTCCGCGTACAGATTCTCGGAATTATGTGGCTCTCCGGTTTTACGGTTACCTGTAATATACGCGTAATTCGGGGTGAGCAGCTGCTGCAACGAGTTAAAACCGCGATTTAATATTATAACAGATATCTCTATATACAGCCGCGCACACGTGTAATCTTAGAACAGCGCTTAAAACCTCAACGAAAATGATAAAATTAACCTATGATGCTCATGTATTACCGCGCAGATTCATCCAATGATATTGTGTTCTCGTCGAGGAGGATTTTTATTATGGTACCTACTCCGTAAAACTCGGCAAAACATTAGACGCGCGTTTTTTACGGTGTCGATTTGCCACTCGATAATTGATAATTTTAATTATTACAACTATTATTACTATAATTACTGTTATTATTATTATTGTAGGCTGCATTGTGGTTGTTGTTATATTTCCGTTTCCGGTCGTTATTATTTCGATGCACGTTCTCCGTTGTGCATCACAGTCAACACGCAAAGTAATGCTATTATACATACATAATATTATATAATGCATAGGTACAATACATTATATTATATACGAGTAGCCGAGTACCGAGTAGGTATACGAAATATTATTAAATGCTAATCTGGTGGACAAATAATTATAATTTGCATGCACCCGTTATATGTATATTTTTAGTATTGCTATATTGTAAACATTTTTTTGTGCCTTGGGCTGCCTTATACACTTTAATAATATAATATGAGTATGACTCATTATTCATATTATAATCACTCAATACTCATTACTAATGGGTATTGAGTGATTATAATTTATATGGAATCCATTTTTAGTTTATCAAGTAGAAACTAGAAAAACTTGAAATATTGCAATGAAGTTTTTGCATCGTATTTTATACGTCGGATTGTACCTACACCAAACGAATTCCCAGCAAACACTTTTGATGATTCTATAGTTAATAGTACCTATACAATTATATATACTTTGTCTATACAAGTCTAATGTCAATCTAAGACTAGATTGTCTTTCAACCTGTCCTCAAATAGCTGATATCTTTTTCTTTTTTTAATAATTATACGTAGTTAATAAACGTCAGTATCATGATGACATGATTTGATGCTTGATTAATATATAGGAACAAAACACATAAATTATATGGTCAAAACAGTCCGATCAACAGACTTCTTATTCGAGGTAATCTATCTGATCTACCTACATTATTACTTTAATAAAGTCTAGTCGATCTAAAACATTAATGTTCTAATAATTATTCATTTTACTCATTGTCCATTATAATTGATAATTTATTATATTAAATTAAGTATCTCCATTTTCTCTTACTAATAGCCCAATCATAAAGTTAATTATATTATTTTCATATTGTTATGATTAATATGAAATTTATGGTTCATATACCCATTACAGTCAATAATGAATAGGTGGGTAATAATTTATTAATTTCGATACAGTTCTTATCCATACTACAATGTTGGGATAAGGTTGTTTAACTATATGGTATTATTTAGGTAAACGTTGTTACGATCGGAAATTTTTTTTTTTAATAGAATTACAATATAAAACCTTGATAATTTAATATGTTAAAGATGTATCAAAACATTATCTTTCTACAACAAACTTATTATTTTATATTTTAAGTGTACCTACTTATAATTATTGAAATTTTAGTAATTTCTAATGTCAGTAATTTAACAAACTATAATAGCTGGTATATTTAACTATAGTATGGTTATTGTTTTAAAACTAATTTATTACCCCATTATCTCCATTGCAGTGTTGGGTAGTCGGGAATTATATGGTGGCTCATATTGGTCTTGAATAATTCTTTTAAATGCATAGTCATGATTGTTTAGGGTATCTCTGGGTTGCTCCTGTGAATAGCCATGTGTAACAAATATATAGGGTTATATGAAAAATCACTAAATATTAAATTTAATGAATCAATAGTGAGTTAAACACGTTAAACATGATTTAGTGGCCCTGAATTATTAGTCTATTAAATGTTAGTAAATCAATTTTTTATGCAACCCGGCGAAAGAAGGTATATCACATTATCACTATATTTATATTAGATCCTATATTGTATCTTCACCTAATGCCTATAAATATATTATATCATGTTAAATTAAATTATATAGTGTTCCTATAATAGATATTTAAACTATGTGTATATACTATCTGTACTATGTTAAGTCATATTATATAGGCGTTAATTTAATAAATAAATCAATTATTTCGTCACATTTTTGAAATTATAACACCGTCGATTAGTTGGACGACAACACTGATTTACAGAGCACCGAGACGCGTTGGATTGTTTTATTTATTTATATTTTACTAATATTTTCATCGACAAATATTATTCAGAACTCCTGATTGTTGTCGGACCACGGCCCTTCAATACGTTATAAATTGACGAGTATGATATAATAATTGGACCAACAGACGTAATAATATTACACTATATATAGGTAACTACGACTACACATTGTGTCAGTTTTTTTTTTTAGTATAATTTTTATATTTGTTACTAACCTACTCGTTAAAAAATGTTCTCGAAATAAAATTATAATACATTGATCCTTTGTTACTAATAAGAAAAAGGTGGGCAAGTGGGTACCGCTCTGTTGTACAGTATTGCGGTGTCGACGTCGAGTTACTAAAATAGGGTGACCATTGAATTGGTTCTCAATATTAGTACTTATCGGTATTAATAAGTACCTTATTGAACATTAAATTGGCTCCCAATATAATTTTTCAACAAGTTAGGTTCTTAAAATATAAAAATTGAAAAAGTACGCGACTTTAACATTTTTAGCGATACAGTGCCGGATAACTGTTAGCAATTATCCAATCGTTAATCCGATAACGCATTAAATGGTCACAATCATATCATTAAACGTAGTCCGTTTGTCACAATTCGTCGCAGTACTCGCAGTTCGTTGTAATTTGTCACAATTCGTACCTGCATATAGCAGTTAAATATAAAATGAATTCAGTCGAAAAAATGCTTAGTGAAAAGGGAGAATTAATTTTTATAGTAAATAAGTTTAAATTTAGTTATTATAAGCTTCTCCAAAGTGCATTTAAACGATTCAAATGTACTAAACGAGGATGCAAAGCTTATTTAAGAATTTGTAACAACGAAAATGCTGTATTGGAATCGTCCGATCTTAATCATAACCACGATCCAGATGAAGAAAACAAACTTGAACGCCAAATTATGAGTAATGGACTGAAAAGAAAAGCTATTGAAAGTATATGTGAACACCTTTCTAAATTGTTGCATTCATACTTAAGAGAAAATTCGACAAATTCAATTACAACGCAAGATGTTAATACATCAAATACAATATGCTCCAAGCTCGAGCTCTAGTACGTTCAAAGTTACCCAAGAAAAAATAAGAAGTGCATGATATTTTACAAACTACTTATGACGGTGAATAATTTTTACAAACGAATAATGCAGAAAAAGGGGTCTTAGTCTTAAACATAGAAGAAAATTTAAAATGCTTAAGTAAGTTAACTACAATATATGTTGATGGTACATTCTCGTGTTGTACAATTTTTTTTAGCAGTTTTTCACAATCCACGTAATGAAAAATAATCACTATTTTTTTGTTTTTTTTTTTATTAAAAGATAAAAATCAAGAATCATATATGAACATTTTTCAAATTATTAATAATTATTGTTTAAATTATAATAATCAATTCGAAATAAAAAAAATGTATGTTGATTTCGAAGTTACTATACATAACGCAATAAATAAAATTTGGCCGTTGAGTGAAATTCGTGGTTGTCGGTTTCACCTAGGATAATCATGGTACAAAATAATGTAAAAGCTGGGCCTTTCTACAAAGTATGAACAAAAAACAGAAATTGTTGAATATATGACGTATTTATTTAGTTTACCATTTCTAGATCCGCAATCAGTCGGCTATTGCTTTTCATTCGAACTAGCTGAGATACAATCAAATAATGAAAAAGTTAAAAAATTTATGGACTACTTAGTTGAAAATTATATTGAAAATAATTCTTTATTCTACCTTTAAGTTTAACAGAAAAAGCAGTAGTGTCTGTCGTACAACTAATTCATGTGAATCTTTTCACTCAAAATTTAATTCCCAATTTTGTTCTATGCACCCAAATATTTACAATTTCATGAATTTATTATATGGTATTCAAGCGGATACTAAAATTAAAATAAGAAGCTCCAATGTAGAAAGACCACACAAAAAAAATTTTCAAGAAAAAACACAATTTATGGACAGTCAAATTCAGAAATATGACGAAGGTATAGTATCAAGATTTGAATATATAAAAATTCTTGTAAACAAATTAAAGCCTACCAAATAGTATTATTGGTATATTATGGTATAGATAATATTAAATGTATAGTTGAATTTATTTTCGAACAACTTTGATTGACTATAAAATGTAATATTTGTATTTTAAATTATTTTTATGTATAGTTGAATTTATTTTTGAACAATTTTTATAATCAATGAATTTATAAAATAAATGTCGGGTAAGCCAATTTAATACGTAAAAATATCGCTTACCTGTTTTTGGAAGCCAAATCAATAGCTCCGTAAAATAGATGTGTTAAATGATAAGCATGTTAAATTATGTACCTAATAAGATCATCGTATACGAAAAACGATTTTGAACGTGTATGTATCTTTAATATTTTTAAACTACTATTACAACAATTTACGAGGAACATTGAAATAATTTTTCAAGCTTTTTGATTAGCAACAATTTTTTTATCAACAATAATTATTTTTAAAAAAATAATTAAAATTTAAGATTTCTTCTCGAAAATTCCCCTTTTTCCTAAATTTATTTTTATTTTTCCAGATGCTTTTAAAAATTACTGAAAATTTTCAATTATGATCTCTCAAAAGTACTAACTAGTATTCCACCAGAATAGATACTAAAGTTGAAAATCAAAGCATTATTTCGATTACTTATCGTGTACACACTACACAGACACAAAAAAAAAAAATCACACACCATTGTAAAATTAATATTCATTTATCGCTCTGCTCAGAATTAAAAAAAATACAATTCATAAGACCAAAGTAGTTATATGCATGCAAACTAATAAAGTATTTTTTTACAATTTAGTTTCTATAAGAACTTGGTGCTTGCTGAGAACCTGATGCTGTGGTTATTTTTAGTATAGCTTTCTTGGTATTCATTGATCACCAATTACTGGTGATCTTCTGGACTTGTATATAATTGTTTCTATTGTTTTAACCTTTAGGTATAAACGTGTTAAATAACCGAATAGCCGGAGCTCATTGGTTATTTATTGTTTGTGGTAAAATCGCATCGTTCGACGTTTGAACGAAATACGTAAAATACACATATTTCAACATAAGCATGCATGTTCCATGCCCTCCCCGACATTGAAATTTTAAAATTTAGCGTGTAATTAGTGTGTATTTGCACAGTCAGTCTTGAAATTCTATCGTTATTCGTTGGTTCACAAAATCCATTATATTAATTCGCATGTGTCCCCAGCTCTTCCCTGACACGAAACACCGAGAATTTCAAATTATTTTTTAAATCAATAATAAGTATAACAGACAAAATAATTGTTGCTCATTGCCGAATTAGGAGTAGATTTAGTGTTGGTGATCCTGAAGAAAATCGTTTTCATTCCGTTATGTATACTTATAGTTTATCTAGGTACCCGTGGATTCATTGAATTTTTATACACATAAAAGCAGATACTGCTGTCTTTAATATGTTAAATTGTTGACTTTTTTTAATCCTTTCTCTATTATTTCGTGTCTTTATCGAATTCCAGCAGTCAGTAACATTGTTTATCTCACGGCGTTGTCTGTTTAAAATACAAATTTAGAATATTATTTTGAAGTTGATTTTGAACGAGTTACAAAATTGAAAACCCGCAGAAACTTCGCCAGTGTTTTTTTATTATTCCTCGTTTGTTTATATATTATATTATTTTATAGACAAATATATGTATTATGAACTATAAACCCTAAATAAAACATGAATTTATATACCGAGAAATTGGCGTGTATTTTTAACAATTTGTTTCATATATTATTATGTTCAAGCGGATAAGATGAGAGGTAGGCCGTTCATTTACTGCGTCGCAATGTCGTGTTTGTATAATGTGTGTGTGTATATATATATATATATATATATATATATATATATATGGTATAAAAGTCTCGTGTTTGCTGGCGAAAAACACGCGGAAAACAAAATGAAACCGCAATCAACTGATAGACGACGAGTTCGTTAAGAGAATGACAAAAAAAGAAGATAAACCTATCCATTACGTACATCATCAGATGGAAACGCACCCCTTTCGTCTCGTATCTGCAGCAACCGTCGCTCGTTGAGTATTTATATAAAAAAAAATTTATATATGTATCGAATTATCTTTCACTGCCGGTTCGAATAATAATAATATAGATAGAGGTATACCTACATAATATCATATATTAGTTATATAAAGTCTCTTTTATAGATTTTCACTATTCGCTCGTACCGATATAGTGCGTATATATATATATATATATATATATATATGATGGCGTAGTGTGCAGTACTGTATCGTACAGGTATGCATATGTATTATTAATAACATCGGAGTAAACGTG
This sequence comes from Pentalonia nigronervosa, assembly GCA_014851325.1. Taxonomy (NCBI): domain Eukaryota; kingdom Metazoa; phylum Arthropoda; class Insecta; order Hemiptera; family Aphididae; genus Pentalonia; species Pentalonia nigronervosa. Next base: position 7,414 of record JACXSJ010003423.1, on the reverse strand, counting down.
CGTCGATTTTTTTATCGGACTGGTGGCGTATATTATAGTATTACACACACACACACGTATGTAGGCGGCTATAGGAGTTGTTTTATTTACGAACCGTCGTCGTGGTGTTTTATTCGATTAACCTCTATTTATATTTTTCTAAAACGCTGCAAGAGAAATAATAATATAATGATTGTGCATCGTTCGTTTCGACATTTTCTAAAATATAAACCGGCCAACATCAATATAACCTAACCGTAACACACTATTATATATTGTATACATCACGGACCTATACATCTACCGACATAATAACTATGACCTAGCTCAGTCCAAAATCGATTATTGTTATAATATGGATCACAATTATACACTAAATGGCATAATGTTATTGTGCGAGTAGGATGTGAATTCCATCGCCGTGAATGGGTCGTATATCCCACGTGGCTACGTCGGCTGCGTTGGTGACGAACTCGAGGAAGGCAACTGTTGTTCACAACCATTGATCGTCACAGCAGGACTTCAAATCCTGACCGTCCGTTAAGGACAGCATTACCCTGTGGAAATTAATATATATTATAATATACATACATAATAATGTACTGACGTAGCCACGTAGGCACTGTCATCGATTTCACCATAAAAGACGTTATATTTTACCGGATTTCTCATGCAGTCGTCGTATTATCGATTATAATATTATACTAATTAATACGTATATAATATTTTATAGTTATATAGGTAGAATTGATATATTATTACATATGTGTTCAGTGATATGTTTGGGCAACAGAAAAATCATCTAGACAAAAGTATAAAATAATAAACACTAAAGATAGCATTTTTGAAATATAAAAACAAAAAATCGGTCTATTAAAATATTAAATGCTCTATGTTTGAAGCGAATATATTATGTAGGTAGTTATTATTCCTACATCGCACCGTTGAACAACTCGATAAACTTTTAGCTTGCTAGTAGGTATGAGATTGCTTAGTTATTTTTTGATCAACCCATTGACAAAGAATTGATTATTTTCTGCTGCAAAACATTTTATTTTAAAAGAGAATAGTGTATACTTCACTACAAACAGTCTAAACCACGTATAATCATCACGTAAGTCCTCAAGCAATTTGCAGTAAAAATGATTTCCCTGCCGTTCTATTATATCAGCTCTAGGTTATACAAACATTAAATGAAATACACATTTAACTAGGTATAAATTGAGTTTGAAATTAGAATTTTACAACTCTAGTTGTTGTATTGTATTCTCCAAAAATCCAAAGTTAAAATAATATAATAGCTTGTCTGAATTTCGGATAGAAACTGTTGAAGTTTTTGTGAATATTTTCGAAAATAGTAGCAGAACTTTATCATGTGATTTATGTATACAAACGTCAAATATAAGACGAAATACGAGTAAAATAAAAATGAGCTAATTTTGTTAGGAATCTTTTGAAATGGATTTTAAACCTGCCAATTTTTGTTACTTATATCTAATTAATTAATTTAATAAAGACACATGTATTTACATATTAATTCGAGGTCTATAAACTATTGACATTGCTTACACATTATCCCAGAACTTCAATACGTTTATCCTAAACAAGTGAAACGGAAAAAATCCTGGTCGCTAGAAAAAAATCACCCCGTATAAGCGTTTTCTGGTTTTTCGATAGGAAGTAAGTACATGTATATTAAGATTCCGTAATGGAATATAGATTTCGCGCACTTCGACCCAAAATGATAATGGAGAAAAAAGGTACCTAGGTATCATGTAGGTATAAATGATTATAGTGTGTGCACATAATATTTTTAAAACGCACACGAATTCATAATATGTCAAATATGAACCGAAAATAATTGGGATCAATGCTATAAACATTTTGTGATAAGTAGGTGTCCAAATGCATCTGCCTATGACCGTGTGGATACAGTGATTTATATAATAAGTGGGTTTCCGGAGCACCGGTGAACGCTGGCATTGCTAACCGGAAGTGGCCGATGGAGAATCAGCTACGATGCGTTTTAAAGCACTGGCTGGCTAGCTCGTCGAGTGTTGTCGTCGGACCGTCGCCACAGGATTGAACCGCTAGCCCGCGCGGTAAAACGCGGCGGTTGATCGTTGGAGCTCTTCGGTATCTAAGATTGAAAGTTCAAGTTTCGTTTGCTAAAAACGCGTCGCGTGGATGTAACCCATTATTCGTATCGACTAGTAATCACAATATTATTTTACCCGTAATTACCTATAGCAGCTGGTACAGAATTTTCGATTTCCCGTTTCTCGTACTAGGCCGATCTGGATGCTGTAATTGGAGTCCGCGGATTGGTCTACAAATTGTCATCAATCCGTTTTTTTGGAGTTATAGACTTAAAACTACCCTATTGTTTCGCTAGCTATAATATTACTAACGTCGTAAACGATCGAGTCCGCTATAAGAATCTTTGCACAGTTTATAATACGTAAAATCTGGACGACCCTGTACGATAAATATAAGAACAAATATAGTAGGTATGAATGTTTAAAACGAAAACATTTTCAATCTTAAAAAATAAAAGTAATAACATAAAAGCACCACTCGTTTATGCAGGTACCTATACTATACTTATTATCCTCACTACTACTCGCACCTGTATAGCAGTAAATACAAAAATTCGTGCTAAAAATGTTTGGGATCAAAATCTAAAAATCGATCGCGATAAAACATGTATATTATTATATCTAAATGAATGTATTTATGAACGTCAGTATATCGTAGTTTATAAACTGCTATCATGGGATTTAATTATACACACTTTCCCAAAGTATATGCATGTGATGTTCCGATTCCCGCGCGATAATATTATAATTTAAAATATAAAATAATGATATGCAGCGTGCTGCAATATATTATTATACCAATGTTGGAATATCATTACAATGCGCGTTTACTGGTGCGATTTATTTGATCCAATGTATTTTGTAAACATCGATTTTTTTTTTTTATTATATAACGCGATGACAATTTATTTCTACCGCACATACTACGTATTATCCCTTGACAGAATTTTTTTTCATCATTCTAATATGCATTTTAAATATTTATTATATATTATATTATTATAGATTTCAATTTTCTCCGTTGAAAATAATAATAATGACAAAATGTTATCATGTATAAATCGTAAATTACACTAAAATAGAGCCCAAATTATTTTGAATGTTTTATCAACATTTGTGTCTATATAAAATATTAATATTAATATTTAGTGAACATTTCAGTCTGTATACTGTTATTCTATGGTTATTTATTTTTGATTTAAAACAAAACAACACGTATTCATTCGAGTTCTTTGCCGTAATGGCATTGTCATATCATGCTCATAAAATATTGTTCAACAAAGAAGTCACAGCATTTTACATTTTATTTCTATTATATTACTTATTACAATAAAAGTAAAGTATATGCCTTATACAATTGAAACTTCTTCATTGGACAGTATTTTACATTTTTGTACATAGTTAAGGACATCACTTCTTCAAACTGTAGTGTTTTTGTTCAGTAGAACCAATTTTGGGTTGTTAGCTTTAATATTTGAGTGAATTAGCCTATTATCAAACTTAAAAGTAAGAATAATATTTGTATTTGAACGTCTTGGTCTTCACGATGTTTCAAATTTTAAAAAGTCATAAGTTTGTGAAATATTAAAATATTTAAAAATTAAAAATGAACATAACAAGTTTTAATTCGCTTAAAAATTAAAATATCGTCGACAACCGACGTACAAACACTGATTGAGTTCTTGCTTTTAAGTTTGATGATAAGTCAATAATTATAATATCAAGTCAATTCATTTTAATATTAAAGATGTAACAACACAAAATTGGTTCTGGTGAACGAAAATTTGCAATGTTGTAAGTTTGTAAGATAGAGACATCACATGCGTCCTCTTATAATATGATAAAAAAAATTAATGCTACGTAGATAATTCATACTCTACAGATTAGTATACAAAGTAATTCACCGAACATGCTCACCCCCATTTTTCCTTTAATAATGATTTTATTCAAATTCCGGTTTTTAGAATTTTTGAATATACTTAAAGACCATAATATTTTTAAATTCTTGAGGTGTTTTGTACTAATTAAGGTGTGTTCTGTGGATATATAAATTTATTTTTTTCAAATAAGAATCCCTTTTTTATTGTAAATTATTTAACAGATAATTTTTTTAAAAATTAAAGCGTATCAAAATAAAAATTCGAACGAGTCGTTTTTGAGTTATTTAATTTTGTATAAGTACTAAGAATAATAGGCCAATGATAATGGGTTCAGAAGATATAGAGGCTATATGGTGATTTAAAAATTGTAATAATTAATATTTTTTTAACAACAATTATAATTTATAAAAACGATCCAAGTATAATAAATACTATATCTAATATTACATATATTTTATATTTTTGTAAAATCATTTTTAAGGACTATTGTCTTTATTTTAAACATTTTAATAACGGAGAAACCACTCATTCGAATTTTTAACTGGACACATCAACATTTTCAAAAAAATTGTTTACTAATTAATTGACATCGATAAAGGAAGGTTTTCATTTGAATAACAAAAGTTTATATCTCCATATGATACTCTTTAAATAGAACAAACAAATCTCACGAATATAAGAATGTGGTCTTTAAGTAAATTTAAAAATTTGAATAAAATCATTAGGTACCTATTAAAGGAAAACACGAGAGTGAGCAGCATGCTTGGTGAATCACCCTGTATAGCAAATAATTAAATAACAAAGACGTGCTAATGTGTTAAATGTTTTACTGACTACTATTATATTGGAAGATAAAGTAGTAAAAGGAAAATATTATACTTTCGAATCTCAGTCGACGTTCTTCAAAAAAAATTTGGTCGTCCTTGATATACTGCAGCAGTGTACAATAGCTGCATTAAACTGTATAGGTATAGAACAGCAGTCTTATAGTGTGATCTATTTAACTACGGCTACACTTATACAATTTATAAGTCGATTTTTGTGTTTGAAATTTTTTTTATACACAGGTATATTTGCACATATATATACAATATATCTGTACATTATATATTGGTTAAGGATTGAAGTATTAACACCACATTAAAAAAAAAAAAAAAACTACAACCTATAACATATAATACCTACTTCTTTAATGTCGAGTAAAAATTGTTTTTATTGATTATTATAAGTTTGTTATTATAAATTATTTATTTAAGTTTAGTGGAATAGTGGACCGAACGTTTTGTAATATTATTATTTTACTCTATTCAAATAAAATATAACTTTAATTTATTCAAAATTTGATATATAAAATTAATTTTTTTGGTACCTATATTTTCATACAAAACCCATACCTATAATAATATAATAATTTTTAAGTTTCGTTTCTGATGTAATAACAATATGACTTACGGTATATTATTATATTACGCGTCTATAGTCGCTAATCGTATGATATCCACTTATCCACTTATTCCTTTTCATTAAAACTGCAACCAATAATCCGCATGCAGCCAAAAAGACCGTGTCGTCGGTTGGTGAACTGTATATTATCTATGTATTACCCCGCCGGCAGCAGCATACCCAGAATAACCAAGTAATATATAATGACGATACTGATGATGATAATAATGCATAACAGTCATCACGTGGCCGGGATCTAAAGCTTGTCCAGCATACTTGTATATATGTATTATTAAATATATAGTATATTTATTTCGAGTACAAATGAGTATACTACGTGTATATAATGTCATATACCCTCTGATAAACTTTTCTACCGTTATTCCGATGATTCAGCTGTTCGTTTTAGTTGTATTAAGTTTTTTTAGGTACTTATAGAGGCTATGATAGCATATATTATTGACTAAATGGCTGATAGTTTGTTGAAACGAAACGTATAAATATAGAACTTCCACAAACTCATAACCTTGTATAGAGGACTACAAGTAAAAATCAAACTTTCGGTCTTTGCGATTTTAGCTGTTTACATAAAAGTATAAAAAAAAAATAGAATTTATTTTTGGTAGTGTCGGAACTTTTATTACCTTGTCGTCGCGTTTTACACAACATAAAATGACTCTATCAACCCCTCTATCCCTTCACACTCAAAAACCAATTACTTTCGAAGACTATTGAACAAACGTAACAGATCCCGTTCATTTCTAATACAGTGTTAAATGATCTAAAAGTAAATAAAAGAACTAGCCACAAAATATGTATTTTTATATTCATAGTCACATAGTTACATAAACTAGTCATTATAAAAAGTGATAAACAATAAAATATTATAGTTTTTGTTATAGACACTGATAACTGACAAGTAATAAGTAATAGGTACACTAAGCCTTTTTTTTATAGATTAACTTACAAATTACAAAAAAATATGCATACTCGTATATTTTAGTAAGCCTCTAAAGGGCTCTCCAGATTTTTACTTCATATAATATGGATTATCCTCCATCATCGCACAAGAGCCCAAAAAATGGTTTACTTTAAACCGATTATTTATTTCAGTACAACTTTTTAGCTTATTAAATTGCCGCAAATCAATCTACAATACCAATTGTTATAAATGGTTAGCAATTTTGGTTTATTTGAACTAAAAAATATGAAAAAAATATGTTTACACAAAATCTAAAATTTTGGTACCAATTTTATTTTTTTGTCAGTGATATTTTATATTTTTATTTTATTTTCTGACGAAGAATAATTTATTATTATATTTTTATGTGAAAATGTCGTTTAGGTATCAATCGATAAGTGTATTGCAGTCAAGTAAATGCGTTGGCGAACCGTATGCATATGTCATGCCGTATATGACAATGTATTAATATTAAAATATGGTCAGTGGACGTTTTAAAGATAATCAATTTTTTTACGTAAATATACAAATACGCACTGAACAGAATGGAAAATACAGTCAAGCGAATGTAAAAACGACAGTCGACTGATAAAATAATATAATATAATATTGTATAACATTGTATTTTATATGTCGGAGTTGTAATATACATAATATAGAACGTTTGTTTTAATTAATATTTTAGAAAAACCATAACAATATGATGGGTCGTCATTACTTTTTCCATCGACTTTAGTATCTACCATTTATTTTAATCTCATAAAACTTTAAAATTATTATAATAGGTATGACGTTGACCGTTGATGTGGGTAACTATACCTTCAAATACTAATTTGAAAATCATTACAATATGTTAAAATAAAACTTGAGTATATATTAGTTAAATCAATAGAAATTGAATGCTAATGAATAAATTTACAAAATAAATTAATATTATTAATTGTATAGAAATATATTGATTAAAAAAAAAATAATTAAATTAAATAACAAAATTGAGCGAAATATAATAAAAAATAAATAATATCTTAATATATTAAATTATTTTTCGACAA
>JACXSJ010003422.1:0-24295 GCA_014851325.1 Pentalonia nigronervosa | reverse complement strand
GAAAATGTTAACTTATTAGTATTTTTGTACCAAAACCGTCAACTATTGTAGAGATATATTTTGTTAATTATTTATACTTGTAAGTATTAAATTATTCCTTAATTTTGTTTTTCTTATTCATCGTTAAACATATTATTATTTATATATTTATTAGGTTATTTAAAATGCTATAATAATTAATATTTTTTTTATTTATATATTGTGTGAAATCATCGAGCATATTATCATATTTAATTATTTCCTTAACTTTTTTGTTAATGTTTTATGTAAACTGTATTATTATGTATTACTTAAAAAAACATTATTTATTAAAATCAGATAAAAAAATTATAAAACAATCATATAAACTGGTAATACAATATTTTTTTCGAAAATTTGCATAGTAAATTATTGCTACATCCACTATTTGGACGTATTTACATTGAAAAGTAATAAAAATGTCTCCGTTCCCAAGATATTGTCCGCTGTTAGGAGGTATCCGTTAGGGGAGATTTTACTGTAATTATTATGTACAGATATTAATGCAAACACACGGATACACGGACTGAAGCAAATACACGGGTACACGGATTTCAATATTCATTTGCCCGTGTATTTTATTTACATGGACTTTAACACCGTTTTGCTAAAAACACGGGTACCCGTGTTTTTAAATACACGTGAAATAGGGACCTCTAATCCCCTCTTGTTCTCCGTATTAAGTCCCTCACTTTCAATATCCTTCAATTACATCATACAATTCACTTCCTGTGGATCCCCAGTCATACTGGGATCCATGGTAACGAGTTTGTAGACAATCTAGCTAAATCCACATCTAATCATGTCTGTCCTCCTTATCTTTTACCCCACTCTGATTTCATTCCTTATATTAAACGTTACATCTTAAATCTATGGTCCACCCATTGGAACGACTTACCCGAAAACTTTGCCATAAGATATAGAGACATTTCTAAGCACACTTGGTTCACTAATCTAGACTTACATAGATCTCATATTGTCCAGTTTAATCGTCTACGCATGGGTCATTATCTTTTACCTAGTCACGCTTTCAAACTCGGACTAAACGATTCCCGTCTTTGTGCACTCCATTTTGATGAATGTATCTGTGACCTCCTACACATATTATTTACCTGCCCTGACTTATAGGTTAAACGCCTAGTTCTAATTGACTCTCTTAGATCTCTCAATACCCCTTTTAATCTCCATTTCATTCTCAACACCAATTGCTCACTTACCATCAAAATTATTATACATTTTATTTTGGATGCCGGCTTTATTATTTAAAATTTCTATGTTTCTTATCTGACATAATTATCTTATTTATTATTATATCATTATCCTCATTTTTTTTTTAATTAATTACCAATTATTACTTATTGTATCACCGTATCTATTAATGTCTTAATTATTAAACTATAATAGTTATACTAAAAGTTCTAATAATAAAAAAAAAAAGCATACCATAAATAATTTTTTTTTAAATGATAATGTATTGTCTTTTACTGCATATAATAGGTAATAAGTATAGATCCATTTTGTCATGGATTATAGCATAGACCCATATTAGTTTATAAGTGATAGGTCTATGTATTATAGTATATTATTATTATATTGTTAGTCTGGAACACAATTACACAAATAGTATCAACTATCAATAATTATTCATTCACCAGAATTTTTAATCTGTGTCAAACATTTAAAATTACTGGCTACTACAATGAACAGTGAACCGTGAAGTCATTCGGAAAAACTTAAAACCGTTAACAGAAATTGATATGGAAGCTATTTGTAATAATGTTGTTGTTTAAGGACAGTATTGTTTTACTAATGAACATCGATTTGCTTAAACCAATTAAATGCTTAATGATTATACATATGCAAGTCATGAATTGTAGAGAAGAAAATATCGATAGAAAAATTAAAAATCTTATATAGAAAATAAAAATTTTGAAAACTGATACTTCAAAGTCCAATAGTTAAATATTTAGCAGCAAGTACCATTGGTACATTACAACTGGTTAAGTTTGATACATACAATGTATACGGAATGTCATATTAAAACCTTCATCTGTTCTCATTAAAACGTCAAAATCCAAAAACGCTGAGGAAATATTATTAACTTTACATGATACGTACACTTGCTCACTGCTCTAAGTTTTGACCATTGTATACCTGACCTTAGTTTAAATTAAAATTAAGTGTATAATAACATAACTCTATCATGCTAAAATTTGGCAAGAAAAAATTGGCAAAAATGTTAAGACGAGGAAGAAGTAAACAGAAATCGATGTAAAAGGACATGGATATGAGAGATGTTAAGAAAAAGAAAGCATTTTGGGGAGTAGTGTACATTGTTTAATGATTTGAAAGAAGAAACATTATTCTACAAGTATTTCAGAATGTGTCAAGATTAATTTTATAGTTTGTTATCTAAAATTAAGTAATAAATTACAAAACAAAATACAACATTTAGAGAACCTACAAGTCCTAAAGGAATAATTAATATTGTACTTAAGATAAATATTATAATAAATACTCTTTTAAAATACACTTGAATTGTTTAGTTTTTATTAAATTCTTAATACTTACAATATTTAAATAAAAATTTTAATCATATTTTCTATTTAATTTATCCACTGTGGTGTTCATGTGGCTAATTCAGAAGTAGAAAATGGAGTTGGTGTCTCAACATATAGTGGTGATGAGTTCTGTAATGGTGTCATCAGCTGACTGTTACCATAGGGTAGGCTATTTTGTGTTCCTAGTACTGATATTGAAGTTAATTAGAGGTCAAGCTCGATATTGACAGTGTAATTTGGTTATTTTGCAATTGTGTCCACTCTAAATCAGACACTATGACAAAAAGTCTACTTTTTGCCATGTGTTGATATTCTGGTGAGAATGTTTTAACAGTGGCAGCTAGTCCATGAAAAAATGAGTCTATTGGATATGCATGAGAGGTTTCCTTTGATTCATTTTTTTCACTATCTATTATATATTACATCAAAACAGACGATGCAGTATTTGTTTTGTTATTCTTTTTTGAAATTTTTTTTGGAGATGCTTTCATGCTGTGTTTTGGAGTAATTTCATGTTCAATTTCCAACTTTTCATTATTCAGTTTGGAAATGTCTTTGCCGTTTGATTCTTCACTTACACAAAATCTTTCAGGTGCTATTTTGGAATGTGTTTCACGTTGTTTAAAATATGGAATTAAAAGTCATAGAATCTTCATACTTCCATTTTTTTTGTACAACCACAGTTTGTTCACTTTTTGTTTTTTTATTTTTTAATGATTTTCTTAGTTGATCTCTAAGAGATATCCATCGATTTTTACATACTGGACCTATAAATATATTGGAATTTTACATCATAATAGAGTAGTGCGTTATATTTGAATACATATTTATTCAAGTAATTATCTAGATAAAATTTTGCCCAATTCTGCATCATAGTACTTAAAGCATAAATAATTATTTAAAATTATAAAAGTATATTAGTTTATTTTTCTCTAAATATTTATTTTCAAATATACAATTTTTTTGATATTTAGCAACTGGTGACTCACTTCAGACCATCACATTCAATTTTCGTTTGGGACATTCTACTGTCCATGATATAGTTAAAGATGTTTGTGAGGCTATAATAGGGAAGTTATTATTTGAAGTGATGCTGCAACCAAGTGTGAAAGACTAGGAAAAAATTAGAAATGATTTTTGGAATAAATGAAATTTTCCTAATTATTTGGGAGCAATAGACGGCAAACATGTGACGACTTTTGCACCACAATTTGTTAATTATAAAGACATTTTCTATTGTTTTGATAGCGCTGGTAGACGCAAATTACAAATTTATTGCCATAGATGTTGGCTTTTATGGAAAGAATAGTGACTATGATATTTTTACAAATTCATGTTTTGAAAAAGCTATAGAAATAGATAATTTTATTGGAGTTGAGGTGTTTCTGTTTAAGATATATCTACTTAACCTTACTCGGGTTCTAAGATAAATGGAGATATAGAAAAACAAATATTTAATTACATACTGTCAAGAGCTTGCCAAGTATCGGAAAAAGCATTTGAATGTTTGGTACAAAAATTTTGAATTTATTTTAGAAGTATAAATTTATTACCTGACAATGTAGACAAGGTTATTTTAATGAGTATTTTAGATAATTATATCAAAAACAACAATTTGATGACTCAAAATGTTGATCCCGCTAATAGTGAACCTAACTGAGAAAATCTACAGACAAGAAGAAAATTCTCACAATTCTACATTTTTTATACAATTTTTTAATTCTGAGTGGATCATTGTCATAGCAAAAGAAAAAATTTGTACAAATAATAATGTAATACAATATCTAAAAAATAAGGCATTAGTATAATTTTTCATTGAAAGTTCTTTTGTATTTAATAAATTGTAATACGTTTTGACTTGCCTATAATTGATTAATTTATTTTAATTATAAAACAGTAAATAAAATAGATATTCAAATATTATGAAGTAACGCATACCTGTTAAATTTAATTTTATTCCGATTTTTGTCCATAATAAATCTTTGTGTTGATTATCACTGTATTTTTTTGTGTGACATATCATAGAGCTCGTTATATTGACGAATTTCCTCAATTAAAATTTCATCATCTATAATAAAGGATATTTATATAATTATATTAAAAAATATTAAAATACGATTAGATTTTTGACGTGGACGTTCATGCATTCACACTATTCGAACAGATAAGAATCAACAGGCACCGTCATGTCAAACAAAAATTTTTGATTTACGTTGAAATTCCGTGTCATTGCGAATCAATGCAAATTACTATCGTATAAATAATGACAACATAATTTGACGTGATATTGCCGGCCCCTATCTTAGAAATCATAATTTAAGTTCAGTATAGAATATAGAATAGACACTCGATCAGCTGATCAAGCCACTGTATCCCTAAATTAAGAAGTATTGGTTTCGAAAAGTAGAAAATGTATCCGTAATCTCATAGAAAGTTGACAACGTGTATCCCGTAATGTTACGAAATTATAAAAACGGAAACAGTGACTAAGACAACGGCTGTTGTAATATTTTCAAATTTTCAGACTTCAATATTCTTAACTCTACTGCAGCGGTATTCAACCTTCTTGACTAGTGATCAATCATCTTTTTTTAAAAAATGATTGGAACTCATGTCAGGAAAAAAAATAAAGACAAAATAGCTAATCTTACCATAGTAAATGTACTATTACAGTTATAACTAAATAAATACAAATTTTAATTCTTATAGGAAGCATTTTGTTAGTATAATCTGTAATAAATCTATATGAAATAAAAAAAAAAATTCCTTTTTATAAAGAAGACCTTTTGCGACACACCGTTTTGAAGACCATTGCACTACTGCATGTTGTTAATTTTTGTTATTTAACTATTTTTATTACTGTTATTACTTATTTTAAATTTGTTAAATAATTTATATTGATACGATATATATGGTTGATAACGTAAGTAATGTAGAATTTGAAATATATTGAAAATTAGCTTTATAGAAAGCTTTTTTATCACCTATATAGTTAATTGGTTTAAAATCACAAATATTAAAAGCAGTATTTAACAATTCAATATATTTAATGGTGGCATTAGCTTTTGAAAATTGTTTTAGTTTTAAATTATTTTGGCAAAAAGTTAAAGCTTCTGCTACTGGTTTGCTAAGTAATTGTGTAGCAAATTTAACTTTCATTTTATTCTTAAAAAAGAATATATGTTGTTTTCTTAGTTTATTGGCCAAACGATAACTTTCATTTTCTTAAAGTATAAATAATTTTTCAATAAAATCAAAATTTATTAAGTTAATTTCATTATTTAAAAATTATCTTTTTTCACCAAAAGTATTTCTTACTAATTTGATCATATGTGCTAAGTCTAATATGACCTTTATGGAAATCTTAATATTTTTTTTTTGAAAATAAAATGTTATCTCTAAATTATTTAAATTTAAGTTACAGCTTAATAAGGGAGCTATGGTAGTATTAAAAGAACATCTGTCAAATATTAGTATTAGACTAATAATTTTAATACCAGTGTCATATAATAAAAATAATGCATGACAAACAAGTACAGGTTTTTGAAAACTGTTCAACTTTGAGACTAAAAAATAATCAATCGGTAACTTCTAATTTTCATTAATACTAACAACCATAAGCACAAAGCATTTTTTAGCTATTTCTAAGATATCACCACTTAAGCCGTTTCCCAAATCAATGTGTCCATAATAGTTTGTGCCATTATAACCTAGATATTGGTATATAGCCATATCATTCATCACATGGGCACAATATATTGGATGATTGGTGTTTTTAGGTTTTTAGTTTTAATCGCTAAAGTTTTTAGAACTTCATCAGCGATGTCTGGATCAGCATTTACATGTGAATACCACTTAGTCAAAGTATGTGCATACGGTAATATTGTATTAAATTCTTTATGAACATAGTCATAAACCTTAGATGAGAAGTAATTCAGTGATAGAGCAAATTGGCGTACTTCTGAAGTATACTTTTTAGTAACTTTCTTACATACATTTTTTTATTCCAGTTTGTAATGGGGTTTTTATTTACTAAAACTGTCAAGTAACATTTCACATTCCTCATTATTTAATAAATTTTGTTTCTGGAGTTTTAAAATTGTCTTTCAGTGATGCAATTTTCAAGCGTTGTCTTCTTATAGTCTGCTTTAAGACTTATTTGTTTAGACTTAACTAATAGTTCACTTGGAAAAACAGAAATTCTATGTTTTAAATATAATTGATTTAGCATACCTAATTCCACTGGTTTACTATCTTCTAAATAAGAAGCTTTTACATTTTTCTACATTAATAATAAAATTAAATAATTATAATTAATATTGTAAAAATCAAATACTTTGTTTGTGCTAGGTCTCATGATAATAAAAAAAGGTTGAACTTTAACTATTGAAGCTGGGATCACAAGAACCTAACAGTATTATTCTGTCAGTTTTTATATACCTAGTGCTGGGTTCATAAGTATTGAATGGAATTATTCCATCAATTTTTAAATTACTATTGACCTAAAATACACAAATAAATATAGACATAATTAGTATTAAATATATATTAAATACTTACCTTAAGTAGAAGTTGGTTAATAATAACATTAGGCACTGTAGTTGTAGGAATAGCATATTCTGGAAACTTAACCTTGACCTAAAATTGTAAGGCAGTTAATAAAATAAAACTAAACATTTTAGAAACATTAATTAAGCACCTACATATTTGACCCTTGATATTATAATATTTGGAACTGCAGATTTTTCCAACAATCTAGTATGCTTATAGCTTATAAATACGTCTGCATTAAAATGGTTTGAGTAAATTAAGCTGTATTTTTTGACATTACTTGTCAGTAATTTATTTTCTGTCACAAATCATACCATTTTTTCTGACTATTTCATTGGAGGAAGGTCTGAAATATATAAAAACAAAGGTAACGAACAATATTTGATTTATGCAACTAAATTTAGTTAAATTATATAGTAATGGAAATGTTAATAAAAAAAACATACCCGTGAAACGTAATGTTTTCGGCATTACTCTTATAGTTTTTTGTTTTACCACAGATGAAACAGCTCGGCATATTTTAAATTTTAATACAACTTGTTTTAGTTTAAATGTAAATATTATGTAAAATTTTGAATTTAACATAATATTTCAAAATATTATCAAACGAAAATTCATTGAAAATCGCGCTGTCTAGCGGATTACTTAATAGTTAAGTGACTACAGAATTAGGGTGAATGACCTATGGATCGGCTTCTAATTCAAGCACTGTCAGTATATACGACTTCTCTGTATTACTCTATGATGTGATCTAAGATGTAAATCGATCTTAGATTATATACTATGGATAGAGCATAGAGTAATATATCAGTCTATGGCATAGAGCCACGGTATTATCAACGTGTACTACGTGCTTGAAGACATAATTTCGACGAATTGCTAGGGGAATGGCTTATGCGCATACGGGTCAGTACTCATCGTATATTTATTATTTTTATTATAATCTCATATTATAATAATAAATAAATATACAACTTATTTATATTAAAACAATAATGACAGTAATAAAAAAAAAATGTTAATGTACGAAAATTTCTTATAATACGAATAGAACGAACAAAATCTATGATAATTTTCTGAACATTCAACTTCTTTAATTTGGCGACACTAGTATAAATTACACGCATGCGCATTTATCTCATTTCCCCTGAGTATGTTGGATTCAAATGTTTAGGCAGGGGCTCTATCCATTGAATGTGATCTAAGGAATCAACATTAGTAGACGGATGTTATCAAATTTAGTTTTTCTTCCATGTGACAAGTTGTTTTATTCCCGGCATTTGCGCTTGCGCAATTACCATTTCAGTTCAGTACTTCACATTAATCGAGTATTCGACTATTATAGCCGCCTCTGGCCTGCTGGCTTATGCATTGTCGCATTTTTTTTATTATTTTTTATTAATATTATCGTTGTATTTAGTTCCAATTTAGTCTTTCGTTTTGTTTTCTATGTTATGTGTTTATAACTTAGTCTTTACTCTGTTGTTTCAATTTTTTAAGTGTGTTATGGTTTCACTTGACTTCCGTATTTGATCGCATAGCTGCAATAATAGAAGTAACATCACAGGTAAAATTTTTATTAGTTAAAAATATTTGTTAATTGCCGGCATATGTAGAAGCCATCTTGTGGTAATGATTTATTGTGTATTAAATTTATTAAGAACACTGTTCCCATTTTCCTAATTCTAATCGTCTGCTGTTCAGTACTTTGTGAAAAAATCGATTCTAAAAGCTTTAAATCAGATTTAAATTATTTATGTAGGTACTTGGAAGTCATAATCGATTTAATTCCTACTCGTCTTTTTAAATAATCAACAATTAATGTGAATTTAATATCAATGAATTATATCAATCGTGATCGAATCCTTTAATATTGTTTGTTTTTTAATTAAAACAAAATATTTATTAATTGTGATTATGGTAACACTTAATATTATTTTTTTTTACAGTTTTGTTTTTTACCTTATACATATTTATCTCGTTAATCGAGTTTGAATTTTTGAATATAATGATAAAAAAAAAAATAATAGGTATTATCTTTTAGGTACCTACTTTTGGATATTTGTTTGTGAAACATTAAAGTTTAATATTAATTATTATAAAAATATATATAAATAGTACCTATATTTTACCATTAGTACTTTTAAGTTGAGGTTTTCAATTTTATTTTCATCAATTGGTAGACACTCATGAGGGTGTAACTAAAACATAAATATTTTAATGAATACTATTATAATTAAATTTTAAAGTACAAGGATTATGACATTACTCTGTTTTCTCTGACTTGAAAAGCACAAAATAGCAAATTATACGTTTAGTTTAATCATTTTAACATTGTTATATTACATTTAAGTATATTAGGTAATTTTTAAAACAAGACTTGTTTTTAAAATTAAAATATAAAAAAGTTTATGTGTGTCTGTCTTAAGCCAGGTACACACTTGCAACATTAATGCGTAACCTTAACGCCGTTCTATGAGTTGTCGGTAAATGTTGATCGCATCAAAAGATGTTACATTACGGCGTTGTGTTATGCACAAATGTTGCAAGTGTGTACCTGGCTTTACATTTAAATTTGATGATTCCCCTGATAAATAACCCCGAAAAGATAGCCATATAAGGATTATGTTTAATACACAAATTCCATTGTACAATTTCAATGTAAATAAATAATTAATAAACAAAAAATTGTATTATATTTTATTTTAATGCATTTGCATTAAACTGTCAATTATATAAACAATAAATAATATAATATACAAAATAATATCTATAATTGTTTTCTTTAATATAAGTTTATTTTGTTTAAAAAAAAAAAATGTATTCACTTCAATTTAATTTGTATTTAACTGTTCACATAAGGTTATTTATCTTTTAGATTTTGAACATTTTGTTTTGGACTCAACTATATTTAGCACAGCAAGTTTTCTACAGTCCACTGAAAATTAATTTTTTTTTTTATTTTATTTATTTACAATGCATAGAAATTAGTTATAAAATTATCAGAATTTCCATAATGTGTCAACACATTTTGTGTACAACATATATCTATGTGTTTTTCAGAAATTGTTTTTGTTTCCCTTTTTGTTACTCAAAATTTTGCACCTTTAAAAAATTTAGATAGAAACGATCAACTCAAAAAAAGCTCACCACTGTAAAACTTCTACATACTACATAATAGAACGTGACAAATTCTAAAAATTACCACATCATTAATATAACGTGAAAGATTAAGTTCCACATTTCTTATCCTAATATCTATAATTATTATATATCAGTATAGAAATTATTGTATATTATGTTTATAAATATATTTTTTTTTTTATATGCCACTGTTAAAATATCAGATTTTATAACAGTTTTATTTTTAAATTAAAAATAATATGCAATTTTGCTTAATTTTATATTTATGAGGTTATTTTTTTTGTTTCTAAATTTTGTAGTTATATTTTTATAAAACTAATAAAAGATATATTATTGAATAAATATTTAAAAAAATATATTTTGATTCAAAATTCTGCTATTTTATTATGAATTTGAAAAAAACTTTTTTACAATTTATGTTTGTTGAGTTGATTCTCATATTAAGGCCTCTGTTATTTAGTGAGAACTTGTCATATAATGTTTCTTAAAATAATTCTGAATTTTACTCAGGTGCGTTATAGTTGTATAAACTATGAAGACTTTAAAAATTAATTTTAATAATAGATAATTTGTATATTTCTGATTTTAAAAAATAAATTACCTAAATAATAAATTTATTTTATTTTCTAGTTAAGTAATAATGGGTGTTGATAAGCTTTTGGAATATTTAGACAGCGGAAAAATTGAGGGTAGTTGTGTCAATGTCAATCTTACTCAACTGGGACATACAGTATCCCAACAACTTGCTAAGAAAATGGTTGTTAGGAAAGTTCACCAAAGTATAAGTCAAATTCAAGTATCCAAAGCTCAATTTTGTTTATTGGTGGATGCAGAATGTTGCTTAGATCGTTTATATGGAGGGTATTATTCAGGTAAAGATTTTCATACAAATATAATAACATAATATTGTAGAAGAGTATATAGAAGTACTAATATTTAAAATTATGTTATGTTTAGATTGGGTTTGTGGTGGTCAATGGAACCGAATGGTATCATTTTTAACTAATTTTGTCAATAGTTTAAGACAGTCAAATGTTCATGTTGTGGTATTCTTTAATGGTGCTTTTGAAGATGACCGCTTTGTTGAATGGGTTCAAAAACAAGAAGAGACTCGTAACAGGGCTAATGCTGTAATTTACTTAAATTAAATTTACTATATCAATATTGATTATTATTTTATAATGTGATGTTTCAGGTATTACGACATATTGCTGCAAAAGGTACACCACCGCCTAAGGTATGGTGGATACCGCCTGTTGGTCTACGAACAGCTGTAAAGCTTTACTTTCAGCATTTAAAAATTCCAGTGGTTTGCTCTGTAAAAGACCACCATTTAGAATTTATTAAATATTGTAGACAACATAAATTCCATGGTTTGATGGCTGATGATGCTGAATACTTAGCATTTGATCCACCAAGGTTTTTCTCAGCTCATTCACTCAAACTTACAATGCGACAAACGTTAGAAGCCAAAGAATATATTGTTCCTCAGTTAATAGAAGATTTGAAATTGAGCAAAGACAAATTATGTGCTCTTCTTTCACTTTTAGGCAATTTTGTATTGCCTCAACCTGAGCTTTATGATTATTACAAACGTTGTGGCATAAATCAAATAATTTCTAAGGTATTTTTACAAATTAATGTGTTTTATATTTTCTAAAAATTCCATTTTATTATTTAGGTTTCAGGAGAGGAAGTTGTTAAAAAAATAGTAGATTCACTTCAAAGTTTACCTCCTATTAAAAACAATTTGGATGAAATAGCAGCTCATATACTTGGACATAAAGATGATAAGCGGGTACCTAAGTTAAAAAAAAGTATACAATATTATTTAGATGGTGCCAAAGATTACACAATCAAAAACAAAACTAAAAGCCCAGAAAAGAATAAAAATAATATTAAAGTTAAAAATGATTTAATAGAATCACCACCTGGAGTAGATGGTTTTAAACAATTTGGATCTGAAACCTTTAATTTACAGGTAATTAATTTTTTTATTTTTACTATTTATTCCTTTGTATTTGCATTAATATAGTTGATTATTTTAAGTATTGAAATTTTTATATGTATAATTATATATTTTTTTATTGTTTTTTTAGGAAAAATTATTATTAAATGATAATTCTGAATCTGGTGCAATTACATTTAATGTAAACAATCAAACATCTTCAATTAACCAGTTGTCTCCAAATAAATCTGTTGAATTTCATATTCCTGAAGTTTCTATTGATGTAATAAATACAGCATACGAAAGACATACATCTGGACTTATGTCAACTTATTTGTACCATATTTTAACAAAGGTTATTATTTAAACAATTTTGAATGAATCATATTTAAAGTACTATAATTCTTAATTTCTGTTTTGTTTATTTATTTAGGCAGAAATAAAACTACCTGTTGTGTTAGAAGATGAAATAAATCATGAAATTCCAAACATACATTTATTTTATAGACAAGCCCGTCAAATGGTATATGGTGTTTTGTTTAATCTTCATCATGCCCATTATTTAGCAAAGTCAAATAGCAGTCAAAAGGGTATATTTTTAGTTATTCAATTTAGGAAAAATATTTATGAATAATTAATAACTAATATAAAAAAACTTAAACAATATATTTTCAAATATCAATAGAATTTTACCAATTTTACACATTTCTAAAACTTTATATTGATATTGAATATTTTACAATCTTGGGAGTAGTTTATTCTTATTTGATAATAAACTTAAATACAATTACAATTAAAAGAATAAACAGTAAATAAATGTGACTTTATAATCTTAAGTATTTCAGAAATTAAATATTTAACTACAACTTCAGTCTTCAATTTGTTCAGAACAAAATTAAAATTGTATATTAATATTAAAATTCCTTAACAAAAGTTTATTGTCAAATGCTCTAAAAAATATTGAAACTATATCATGCACTTACATTATATTTTAAATCACATATTATAACTTCAAATTTATTTAAAATATTTTTTAAAACTTATTTTAGTTGAGTTGCCAGTAATTCAAGTACGTGAATGGATTAGAGACAAAACAAACATGTATAAACATTACCATTTAATAAAAGCAGAACCTTTAGGGTGGGGTGTTCCTACTGTTCATAGACTTTGGTTTGGGTAAGTTAAAAATTTTAAAACAGTTTTTTGAGATAAAAAGAAATATTTGCATTTTATTTTAATATTTTTTTAGAACAACTCCTGATGATAACATGAGACGTTTGAGAGCATTTCTTACTTGTATGCGTTCAGATACTCCTCTTATGTACAACACAGACTACGTTCCTCAGCATACATTAATTATTGCATGTGTTCTTAGATATATAATGACCTTTACAGAAGTGTCTATTCTTCAAAAATTTGAACTAGATGCATTAATTATAACAGCGGTTGCACCAGAATTATCAAAAAATGAAAACACCCAAGAATTACAAGTTAGTTTTTAAAGAATTGTATAAAAATAAAGGAGGAAAGAGAAAGAAATGTATACCTTATCATTGAGTAGGTTACTGTAATGCAGCGATTCTCTACCTGGAGGTCACCAATACATAACTTAAAATAGTTAATATAGGTATTTTTTTCTAAATTTTTTTTTAAATAAACTTATATAATGTTTTAAATTTTAATAAAATTAATTTATCAAATACATTTTAATTGAACATAATAATAATTTTAATAGTTTGTAACAACTTTATAATGCTAATATTATAAAAGGGTTATGTTCTCAAAAATGTTGAGAACTGTTTTTGTAATAGATTTGTTAAATTTGAATTCAATGATAAATTTTTAAATATGAAAAACAATTCTGAGCAAAGACCAACCTATAATACTAAATATTTTATGATATTTAAATTGCTATTTTAGTAATTTATTTTACAATTAGTACAGTATGGTAGAGGTTGAGTTAGTATTTTCTGAAGACATTGCATTGAAAAATATGTGTAAAAAATATAATTATCTTTATATATTATTAAATCGCGAGACAATTTCCTTGAACAGTTTTATCTGAAGTTCTACTTGACTGATTTGTATGTTTTTTTGTTTTTAAAAGTGTTGTCTATGTGTGGAAAGGTATATAGCATACTACTTATCGCTAGTTTATCTCTGTTAAAAATAATTGGAAGAATATGTAATTAATTATACTTTGTTCAGCAAAGAACATGCTAATTCTGCGTATCCCTGCCTCACCTTGCTATCGTAACCGGTTCCCCTAAGGTAGGATGCCATATGAGGAAGCGCAGAATCGGCATATTCTTTTGCTGGACAAAATATAGTCAATTATGTACATACTCTTCCAATTATATTGATCGGTCCTAGGCATATTATCCTGCTGAACAGTGAGAGTATAGAATTAATAACTTTGATACATAATAATAAAAGTTATATATTCTACCCCTTGTAATGCACATAAAACGTTTTCTTTAAATGTCAAAATTATCTTATCTGCAGGACACCGTCCCATATGAGAGTGTTTATGAGTTAAATGTATACAATTTTCAAATCTTAAATATAAATATTAATATATTTATACATTTTTAACTACAAATAATTAGCACATTTATGAAATTTTGACTAATTTTGTCAAATTTTTAACTTAAAACACTTATTTAGAATATATGTAAAAATTTAGTCCTATAACAATAATTTAAGTTTAATCTAAGTGCTAATAAGTTTTAATATATAATAAATTATAATTATCATACTATATAGTATATATAATATAAATACAATAGACAAATATAAAGATAAAAACTGTAAGAATAATCAAAAACTAATTTATTACCTGCACTCATTAAAAGATTGGCTAGACCGTTAAGAATACAGTTTTTAGTGGACAACATTAATTAGTAAAAATTTTTTGAATTTCTTGTATTAAATGCATTTATTTTGAATCAAATAAGAAATAGAATTGATGGGCAATCAACAATTTTTAATATTAAACTAATAACTGTGAAAGCAAAAATGAACGAACATTAAGTGAAGATAAATTAAGTAAAAAAAAATTGTGACCTTAATTTGGTATAAAAAACTTAGGAGTAACCTTATATTAAATTTTCAAGGCTTTTGACTAAGTTTTAAATTTTTTATTGACATTTATAGAAAAAAATGTCAATGTCTATACATTGCTCAAGTTATTTAGAAAATGTTCTTATGTATTGAGAATTCAAATATAGACATATGGTAAAAATGTTTATCTAAATTTTCAAAAGTGTCTACAGTTATTTGATATTAAGTTACACTAAAATACAAAAATAATTTCATAAAATATTAGTTAAGTAAAAATTTCCTTAATTCTTTTTCTGGTTATTCTGAAAAATTCTGTGAATTTTTTTATTTGACCACTCTGAAGTACCTAACTAAATTTAATGCTACTAAAGGTCATACTCAAAATTAAATATTATTGCATTCATACTTTTATAAATTGTGTACACTTTGTAAAATCAATGCATTAATCTTTTATATTCTAAAAAATATTTTATTTATGAAAACACTACAATATCTATTCAAACTATATGCAATTAATTTCATTAGAAATGCACACTTTAATTTTTAAATTTTTGTCACATATTTGTAAATAAAAAGAAGCATTATTATTGTTTTCATATTTATTAAATGTTAATTTTCATTGATGTTCACTTTTATAGTGATCCATAAATTTACATGAAAATATTGTACCAAATTTTTAATTTAGGTTTTATTTTGTTTGATAATTAATAATTATTTTAATATTTTTAGGGTACTGTTAGTGTTAGAGGTGTGCAATTAGCTACACTTTTAATGTGTGGTATTGAAACAGCTATGTTGGTAAATGATGCTTGTGGTGCACCAATACCCTGGTTGATGACATGTCCATGGATGTATTTTGATGGAAGGTTATTTCAGTATCATTTGGCTAGAGCATCAACAGCAAATAAACTAGAAGACTTGTGTGAAAATCATTTTTCACTTACAATTAAGGTTGAAAAAATGAGACAAGCAATTTTAGAGGGGCTGGGTGAACGTTTTCAATCAATTTTACCATTCCAAGGAACATTTTTGGGTAATAATTAATATTGAAACAAAGTATTTTAAATGTTATGTTCTAAAATATACATAGATTTTCAATTTAAACACATGAATAGATACAATCTTCAATCAAAGAGGAATGATTCCACCTCAAATTATGAACACTAGCATAGCTCATGCTAATATACCATTTCCACAACAAAGACTCAGTCGATTAGTTAGTCAAAATCCTAATCGTTTTCGAGATATTCAACAAAATAGTCGACAAAGAGGTGTTATGAAGCAGTCGTCTGGTGGACAATTAGAAGTTGCTGGTGCTGTTGTTGGTATATGGGGAGCAAATTATAGCATGGCCGCTACTGGGAGTCCATACACGGGTCGTGGTAATATGCTTCCCGCTCAACATGTAAGGTTTAGTATTTTAAAATAATTAAACATACATTTAAGAATTGTTTATTTTTAGGTAATGCCATCTCCTATATGTGGTCCAAGTTCTTTATATCAACATGATCTCATACCAAGACCTGTGTTTAATACACGTAATAGTTCCAAATCTATTCGAGGCCGTAGTCAAGTTCTAAAAATACATGTAATATTTATTTTAAAATCGTCTACTTAAAAATTAATTATAATAATACTACTAAAATTTTGGTTTTACAGAGTAATAAAAAAAAAAATACTCATAATATTGTAAAAAAAGACAACAATATCAAAAAGGTTCCTTCAAAGGGTCGTGGTGTGGCCGTGGTTATTCCTAATCCAGGGTAAATTGGTCTATTTATTGTAAAAATTAAAAACAAAAAAAGATAATAATAATATTAAAAATTGCATTTATCATCTTGGTGTTTATAAAGTATCTAGATATTTATAAAATATCTATTCTGTGAAATAACATCCAAGTTTTTTTTTGTGTGATTGGAGAAAGGAATATATTTTTTAAAATATTAACGATTAATTTTGGATTTTTAAAACTTCATGTAATGCAAAACCTAATGAGAAAATATTTGTAATTTAAAAAAAAATTAGACTTATTACTTGAATGCAAAAATTATATAAAAGTATTAATAAAAACAAAATTCACATTTTTTTTTTCAGTGAAACAATTTCAGCTATAGAACTAACAGAAGAATCCAAATTGTCAATCTTAAATAAAGAAAATCAAAATATTAAAGCAAATGGGTATTTCATTTTCAACTCTTTAGTGGTTTTAAATTAATTATACATTTTTTTCAGAATTGTCGAAAGTATTTTGCCTTTAATAAATGGTAATTCATCAATTGGAGGACAGATAGAAGATGCAACACCAAAAGGTAGGTTGTCTGATTAGTTAAAAATATTGTAAATACTGTATTATTCATTTTTTTTGACCTAACTATAGACTTGTTTAATTATTTTGCCATATATATACATAATAAATCTTCAAATATTAATAATTATTCTTAAAGTTAAATTCTAAATAAAAATTTCCAAGGTTAATAGCCTTTGTTATTGTTATAAAATCATTTTGTCTAACCTTGGTTTTTAACAATTTTTCAACTAATTTTTATAATTGTTGAATTTAGACATGATATAGGATTAACATGAAATATTTATTTATTATTGAGAATCCTAATTTTAGATTTTGAGCGAATCAATTAATGTATTGATTTTATATTTATGTTTTTTATCTGTCTGCTTTGACTTTTAACTTCAGTCTCTTTTCTGGGGGCGAAGTGAATCTAGTTAGTACTTTTATGAGGCCAAAATTAAAAATTCTCCTAGGAAAACAAAACTTTATTATGGAAAAGATATAATTTTTATCCAAAACCAGTCTTAAAATATTTTTTTTTTTTATTCATTGTTTAAAAAAACTTAAAAATTTAATACAAGCCACTTTATAAATTGTTGTTAGTGAAAATTAAAAAACAAGTTGAGCGTAAATCTACAATACTTTATAATAAGTGTCTAAAATTAGAATTTTAACAAAATATATCAAAATTGCGATAATTTGCGAATTTTTTTTATTTAGAGAATCATAATAAAATTTCTGTTGACACCTAAAATTTTAAAATTTAACACAAGATTTCCTATAAGTTTTTTAACTTTCATAAAAAAAAAAGTTTACCGAGGAGTCAAACTAATTTTTTATGAGCGTTTAAAATTTGGCATTGGATAACCTATGTGATTATCATTCACCCTAAATTAACAATTTTTCATAGAACAATTTTCTTATTTTGTTGTTATTCAAAAACAAATTACTGTTGATACATGATATTTTCTCCAAATTTTAAGATTATCATTTTCTATACATAATCAAATTATTAAAATATGTTTACTGTTTTTGATCCAATTGTAAACATAAGACATTTTAATTTTTTTTTAATTTTTTTATTGTTGAGAAAAATGTTTTTGCTTGGTCAAAAAACTTGAAAATTGAATACAAGGTTTCTTATGAGTTGTTTTTATGGCATTTTAAAAATATTAAAAATACACAGTCGCCATTTAAAGTTCAAATTTTCGTAAAATTCATTAAAATCTCAAAAATTTTCAAATTATTTTATCTCTATAAATGCATAACATTTTTTTTTTCTAATGTTCAATAAAATGATCCCAAGGTCTTTGTCAATGCTTATCATAAGTGGGTAGTAGGGTGATCATGTGATTTATTTATCAATGTATATATCACTATATGCATGATACTACTTCTCCAAGAGGAGACATGTGTGATCTTCACTTCCAGTGGAATGGGACTTAGTTAGGAACCAGATGACGCAAACGAATGACATTACGGGCAAAAGGTGATTGCATAAAATCACACAAATTTTTTGCACTTTGCTATGAATCAAACCGATGACTGTGTGAGTTGTAGTCAACTGCGTGATCATTGTGCCACTCCAGTCCCAAATGTATAAAATGTTCAATTTTTATAGCTATGAATTGAAAATTTAAAACAAATTTTTCCATAACTCATAAGTAGTTTAATACATAATGTTACCAACAAATCTATAAAATATATAAACAAATTATTTTTATAGATATTTTAAAATTAAATTTGGACAAAATTGGATATTAATATGAATAATAACAATATTATAGTCATGCCTTTGTAATTTAAAAATATTATTTGTGGATACTTGCCTCTTTTAAAGTATACTATTTTGTTTTATATACACAATGATATTTTCAAATGCAATTTTTCAGCACAATTCATCTTACCTGCTCTAACTATTACTAATGTAGTAATGTCTAATAGTAAAATAAATAAATTAAATAGCAATAATATCATAAAGTATACTTAATAATATAAACTGACAGACTGTCTTCGCTCATAATCATTCAAATTTATCACATCCTTTGCAGTGATTCTTCTAAACACATCTTTTAAAGCAGAGCAGTATTCACTTGCCTACCTTTTTTTTTTGTATTGATTTAAATCATATGTTGGCAGTGTTGGCTAAATTACTATTGAAAAGTTATAAAATTATATTATATTGCAATTTTATTTAAAATTTAGACATTACAAACTACAATAATTTTTTTAAAAAATTAATTTAAAAATCTGTCTAACGACTAATGAGTAGTAATAACTAATAAGTGATTGTATTTTATACGGTTAAATGTTATAAATTATATAGGTATAACAAATGTTTTATTATTGTACATTGTTAATGTTATACAAACCAAACAGTGTAAGTACTATATTCCTTAAGAATATGATGATTGGTATATTGAGTATTGATTAAATATATCTATATTTATTCAATCCATTGAGGTAGTTTTATCAGCTATAAAATATATCAAATAATAATATTAATAATTACATCAGACTATAGTTTACTCATAAGTATTAATCAATTTTTATTTCATTTTATTTTAAAAACTGAACACTTTTATTTATTATTTTAACTTATAACATTAATCTTTAAAATCTTTAATAATGTTGATTATTATCTAAAACTTTCAGAATAGAAAATAAATTGAATTTTTTTTTCAAGAATCCTATCCTCTAGATCTTATAAATTCAGAATTGTTTACTTTCAATTAAAAAATTTAAATATAACTTAAAATATTGTTACACTGAGGAAAATATTTTGTATTTTTATACTTAGTATAAGTTTATAATATGTTTTTGCTTTTAGAAAATGGTATGTCAGATTCTCATCTTGGAGATACTTCATCAAAAATCATTCAAAAGCCGTCCAAATTGGAGGCTGAAAACTGATTTAATGAAGCGTAAGTAATTTATTATGTTAAAAAATAGAAATATATATGTTGTATAACATTCTTATTATTATGAATACATATTAACAGATTTTTAAAATATGCCGTGTCCTTATAAGTAAACAAATAACTTATAAGAAGTATCAACTCAATTTTTTTTTACTTTGTAAATATTGGCAAATGAGAAAGATGTAAAATGTGAAGAATGGCGCTAAATGTTAGTCATTATTATTAATTTTTACGTATTGTTTTTATGTAGTTTTATTCTTTATTTTTATAAATTATTTGTGAAACATTTTGTTATCTGAAGGCGCCCACGGATTATATTACGTTATCCGATTTGTGAACATCGAAAGACTGATATTTAAAGTGTTGTAACAAACATATCATTGTCTGGTAATTGTTTGTGCAGCCATGGTGATAATAATTAGATATTAACGTTATTATATTTTTAAATCAAATGAAAAAAAAATAATATGAATCGTTATCCTTTGACTGCTGTCCAAAAGTATTATTGTCACGGTGATTGTTTTTAATCATATTTTTGTAATTTGTTAACCAAGATACTTTTATAATTTCGTAATACTTATATGATTTTTAATTACATTTGCAAGTATGTTTATGCCTTTATAATATCGGGCAATTATAAAAATAAAGGCCGTCAAATATAATAATTTATTTATGTAAAATTATATAATATTATATATGTTATATTTTAATACATAAATATCTTTATGGAGATGTATCTCACCTCAGACAATTATAATATAATATATTATAATCATTTTAATCCGTTATAATATGTGACTTATACAAAGAAAAATTAACATTAAAAGCGTTTTGTTTTAATTTATGACGCTAAAAATTGGCAGATATTATGCAGTTTGACATATATTAATCTGCTGCCAAATAACTTGTCACCTTCAACAATTTTCTTACTTTGCTCTCAGAAATAAAATTTCATAATAATTGTTAGTGTTTTTGTGTGTGATTAATAATAATTATTTTTGCAATTTTGTTTCTTTATTGAGTATAATTAGCTTTTTATTTGTTGTCTCTAAAAACTGACAAATAAAACATACATATTTGTTTTTATTAACACTAAAATTAATCTTTTTTCTTAGATTTTAATCATTCAATTATGTTTTAATTAACAATATTTAATTTAAATCAACATTAATAACATATATGTATTCTATATATTTTTATTTATCTTTCCATATCTTAATAAAAATTTTAAATACCAACAAATTTTTTTCTCACATTAAAATTGTTTATAGTACAATTGTAGGTATTAACTTTCAATTATATTATTAATCATTAAATATATGCATTATTAAATTGCTCTAAAAATATAAATTGTTGTCGGCCCTTTCATTTTCATATTATATTCACATTTTCACTCCTTAAATTGTAAGTAAACCAATATAATTATAGTTTCAACAATAATATTTTTAAGCATTAGATGTAAGAAATTAACTGTTGTGAAAAGTTAAAAAAAAATTAATTATTCTTTTTATGTTTTTTATTTTTTTATTTTGATCATATTTATATCAATGTCACAATTTCAAAAGTACCCAATAATGGATCTATTCAAAAATATTTCAATATGTAATTCATGTTAATTAAATGGTACGTGTTAAGTATAGATAACTGTATTGGTGTTATACTGATTCAATATTAAATAATATGATATTATATATTCATTAAAGTGACTGTGTTTAACTATTCATTTTTATTTATATTATTGTTATTGAACTATACAGCCAACTTAGGATATTAGATTCTGAGCGGAGTGATAATTGTATTGATTTTACAATGATGTATTAGTTTTATTTTTTGTATGTATATACAAGAAATGTAGTGAAAAAGATGCTTCAATTTTCAACTTTGAGGGTAATTTTTAACTGAAAATTGGGTCTAGTTTGTACTTTTGAAAGGTCAAAATTGAAAATAATCGATAAAAACAAAATAATAATGAAGGTCAAACAAGAATTTTTATTCAAAACCATTTTTGAGAATATCAATATGGTTCTTTTAGTGCAACTCGAAAACTAATAACTATAAGGATACATAAAATATTCACCAAATGTTTGTATAATTACTTTCCATACAAAATATTTTCAAAATAGTTTGACGGCTATTTATAGTAATGATTTTTTAAAACTTATCAATAAAAATTTTTACAATCAGTCAATAATTCGAAAATTTAATTCAAGGTTTCTCATAAAATGTTACAAGTATAATTAAAAAAGTTGAGCGTAAATATACATTTTTTTTATGATCGTCTAAATGTAGAATTTTGATAAAATTTGAAAAAATTACAAATAATTGAAAATTATTTTTAGTTAGAAAATTCATTAAAAGATTTTTAGATTTTAAGCAGAGTAATAATTTATTGATTTTACAATGGTATGTTTTTTTTTTTGGTGTCAGTTATCATCTTTTGAGGTGTTAAAAATGCTTTAATTTTTGTCATAAGCAACTTTCTGCTAGGAAAGTGAATCTAATTGGTATTTAGGAGTATCCAAATTAAAAATATCCAATAGTTTCCAAAAGATCACAAAAAAATAAAATGGCATTCAAAACCGCACATATACCGTTAAATTCGGCACACATTTTGTCTATTGTTAAAAATAGAAATTTGGAAGGTTGATAATTCTAAACCGCACATATTTGATTGACAGTTAAAAATTAAACATTTATTGATATTAAATAAATCGTCATAAAAATAATTTTGTATGTAAGATTTTATAATTTTAATATAAATTAAAAATTATTTTATTTGTAATTAATTCAATATGATAAGAAAAATTAAATTGTTTAATGAAAAGAAAATAATATTTTGGAATAAATTTACATTCTATAGTTTTCAAATTGTCTATCAAATTTTTCATTGCTTATGAAACAATCATATGAATAAAAAATGTCCTTTTCTTTATCCCTATATACTTTAAGTGTTTGTTAAACTTTCCCATTTCTTATAATTCGAAGTTTGATTTCTGTAATCATCCGCTTTTATAGCATGCCTACAGCCACTAAAATGATAAATGCGCCCTTGAGAAAAGACTATACTGCAATCTGATTTTTAAACCAAAAAAATAATTCATTATATTTAGTTAATTAGCAAATGATTAATCAGAATTCTGAAGTTCTCTTAAGGTAATTGGTTAGTTTCTAAAATATATAAAAAAAAATCAATTAGTTAAATTAATGAAAATCGTAATTGTTTGAATGCATTTTCAAAAGAAAAAAATTAAATTTAAAATTATTGTACCAGGATCGAGGGTTTGGTTAATGCATAATTTTCCTCCCCCCAAATGACGCAGGATATAGCTAAGTATTGATATAGATCTGTAATTATTAATCAGTGTTGTTTATTAATATAAAAACCCATATGGCCTTAAGTACAGTACATAATAATTAAATATACAGTGTAGTATAATATAAAAATGACTATATTTATTTACTACATAATACACACAATAACCTAACACCTTCATTTACAATATTACAATTTACAACTAGTAATAAAAAAAATTTAAAAGTACAATATGGATATTTATTATAAATAGAGGGAAATATAAATATAATTGTAGAGATAACAGGAATTTTTTATCAAGTAGATCAACATTGTCTAGAGGTAAAATCTATCTTTATATTTATTTTCTATGATTTTTTTCTAGTATTTCCACATAAAAATGAAATATAACCATTCAATAAAAAGTAAATTTGTTAATAACAGTAGAAATATACTACATATTTGCACTGATGTTAAGTACTATAGTCTATTCAGAATAAGAAACACAGT